>JANHFX010028159.1:0-49852 GCA_027560015.1 Chloroceryle amazona
TAGTCGACAATTTCTTAGCAGGTCTCATGTGTGTGGTGGGTGGTGTGTGGGTGGGGGGGGGGGGGGGGGGGGGGCGGGCAGGGTGTGTGAAGCTGCTGTAGCAATAGTAAATCTTTATTAATTCCTCATTTTTTTATTTTCCTGCATGGGGCTAGTTAAAAATAATCTTTCAATCCAAGCAGTTCAAGACTGAAAATTCAGTACTATATACTGAATCACACAAAAGTACCGGGGGGAAATGGCAAAAAAAGATGTCACTTCTTCACTTATTCCAGTAATTTCTTTATTGCCACAAACCAGTTAATTCTGGCAATAAATTAGCTGAAGTGATAGTTACATAATCTAAATGAGAAGTTATATATCTTCCAGCTTATTACCATGCTTAGTTTTAACAGAAATCACTTTTAGCTCCCTTACTCACATGTACCAGCCACATGACATTGAAGTTGTTAAAGTTGACCTGTCAATTTTCTTTTTGAAATCTTGACTTTTATTTTCTAAGTTTCCAGCTACAATTACATACTATTAACTTACAAAGAAAGTTTAGCTGCCTGAATTTCTATTTATCAGTAAGGTGATTTTCTTGGAAAATTTGTGGGCTACAGGTGCATTTGCAAAAGCACCAGTTAGACTTCCTTTAAAAGTGCCTTTCTTTTCAAGTAACTCTTTAAGAGCATCAGCACCTACCCTGCCACACCTTGTTTTGTTTGAATACCAAGCAAACAAAAGCAAGCTGAAATCCAGAAGCTCAGAGTTGACCAAAAGAAACATTTTTAAAAGTGCTTTATATCCAAAATGCCTTCCTTACATCCACTGTATGTTCTGACTATATCCATATGGGGGCAGTAATGTTAAAGAAAATAAAACACCCTAAAGCAGTGACTTTAATTAATTTGTTCAGAGACAATTTCTTAAATACAAGGTTCCCCATACAATACTTGAAAAACAAAACACCAACAAGCGGAGGCAACTGCTCCTGAGAACTCTGAGCTACCACAGAGTAATTGCTCTTTTCATCATCCAGAGCCTAGATCTGCTTCTTGACGTACCTAACCATCCACATGAGCAATCCATCATTATTTTTGCATTGCACGTACTAAATCTAAAGCAGTTATCTACAAGGCAACACCGTCTTAAGAAAGGCAGTAGGTGGAGAGGAGCTCATTTGTCCACAGTGTCTGTAGAAACAAGGTGCTGAAATGGCTATTACGGATTGTCACCAGCGGAACACGGCCTGGAGGAGGAGAAAGTTATTTCAGTGTAAATTTTTCTATCAGGTCAGCTGCCTTCACCCTCCACGGAGTGGCTGGAGTCTTGGTGGGATAATCTCTGCCAGGACATTCAGAGTAGCAGCTTCTCCCTCGAATTGAAGCTGGCCTGAATCAACAGCCCTGTCAGACTCACAAATTAATGCTCTTTCAACCTTCATCCTGTACCCCTCAGGCATACTTTCCCAAAATAGCCGCAAAAATACACCATCTGAAAAAAGCAAGTTCTTCCACAACCTTTCCACAAAACTAGATGGTTAAATCACCACCAATTATTCAATGGCTTCCTGAACGTACTGGTAATCTACAGGGAAGAAGTCATTTATTGTTAGGTGAAAGGCTGTAGGAACACAGCAACCAGCTCTACAATTTATTAGAAGAGACAGACCTGGAATATGAGCTGTGGAAGCATAAATGTTTGCAACGTTTCACAGAAAATCCCACAACAAAAATCAAACCCCAAAAAAGTATGCTAAACATACAGCGATCCATTACCCTGATCCCTTCACTAAAAGTTCCTGCTACAGTCCCTCAAACAGCCTTCTGACTTGCCTAGCACAACAGTTTTCAACCCTTTGTGGTAAAAGCGTTCTAAGATGCACTCAGAAGTTTGAAAACTCACTAGTTTAACACAAGTTACAACATCCTGCAATGTCAGAAACCAACCAAATAAAACAAACAAACCAACCAAAAGAAAACTCCACAACACACAAATTCCACACAAAACACCCAAGTAGAAATCTTCTTTTGGATTGAAGATTCAATGACAGCTACTTAAGAAGTTGGGGGGGGGGGAGAATCATTCAAAGCTGGAGTTAACCATACCAGCAGAACTTCAAACTGCTATTACAGCTGTGCTACTTGGGAGATGGAAATTATATAACAAGCTGATCTTCTGAAATGATACAACACTTAGTTGGCTTTAAATACCATCAACCAGGTGGTAAAAGACCTTGAGTCTACTCAGCAAGAATCATACAATTGTCTCAAAAAACAACAGATCCCCAAGCCTACATCCCTTAAAGTGTAAAGGCTATGACATTTGCATCTGATTTTGAAAAACTGAGTGAAAGGCTCCTTGCCTCCATCGGTGTATGGATATTTCAGTATGGAAACAGCCACTCCCAGCACCCTTCAATGAAGAGAAGCCTGTTTCTCCCTCACTCTGCCTTTCCTAAGGCCAACTCTCTCGTCTCTTCACTCTCTCCTCCATCCTCTCCTGCAGGTCATCCAGTTGCTATTTATAAACCTTTCCCAAGCTTTCATTCAATCATTCATTTTCTTCTTCTGTTTATTCCAACAAAATCACAAAGAGAGGGAAATAGGAAAGTAATTGGAAAAAAGACTATTTTGAATTGTTAAAAAAAAAAGGAAAAACCCCACAAAAAACAATCAAGAGTCCAGGAATGACAGTTGAAACTAAATCACAGTTATTTTTAAATACTCATTTCACCTGTAGACTCAAGAGGCGTAATACCACCGAAGTCCCATAACACTGGGAAATATGAAGACACATTCTACAAAGCAAGATAGTACTAGGTACATATCTGGAATCATTTCACAAAACTTCTTGATACCAACAAGATGTGCTTGCCTAGATCCCAGCCCTTTTGAGGAGAAGAAAAATAATGCAGTTCTCTAGACAAGAATATAAAAGTCAAAGTTTAAAAACTAGATTAGATGTACTTCAGTCCCCATAGAAAACTTATAGTTGATGATGACAGCTTTTATTTGTTTAGGATTTATCAGAATGCCTGTGGCTTCTGTAAAAAATTTAGAGGGAAAAAGAGCAGAAAACTTCCTAATTTCTCACTATACTACAGAAATTACTACGACTGGCAAAGTTATCAAAGAACTGTGAGGCATAACTGTTGTGACAGTTAAAAGGAATGAAAATGGGTAACAGGATGGGTGAAAACTTCGAACACAATTATAAATACACGGGAGCCACCTTGTAGTTTTGAATATGCAATAGCCTGACGGCGCATCTGAACTGACTGGTAAAACCCAAAGCTTGCCTCGCAGTTTTCAAAGCAGCAGTGACGAGCTCTGGTAGCTCTGGGGCAAGCAGGGCCTGTACTGGACAAAACAGCACTCTTACTTAGAAGGGAATGACAACCTTGAAATACATTTCCAGGGCAAGGAAAGGAAAGCCTTATTATCTGGGTCTGATCATTAGCTCACGGAACAGACAATTGGCAATATAAAGGGCAGAAAAGGGTCAGAGCCACAGAGCATGTCTGGTGATTATGTTGATAGCGATCATGCCAGCCGACAGCTGGGGGAATTGGGGGGTGCATTACCATGAAGTTGACTTTATGGCTGCAAAGATATCAACTTTCTTCATAATTTGGAACTAACAGGGAGTTTCCTCTAAAGGCAGATGGATTTTTTTCTGGCCATTTGAGAAGGACCTTGGTTGTTAATGCTAAGAACAGAGAGAGAGAACGCTGTCTTAATTGCACTTCTGATCAGAATACACACAGAGATCTAGACGAGCAGAGCTACCGGGTCAGATAAAATTCTTTCCCCAGACATTTGTTTGTCCGATATAATCAGGATTTCTCAGATAAACATTTTGGATTTGGCACTAGCAATTCTAATTATGGTTATGAAAAGACATGCTGAAAGGTTTTGGTTTTGAAAAGCAAATATGAAAAATCCCTGGTGCACAAGTTCATACTGAAAGAAAGAAATCTCCCTATATATCAATCCTCGTGTGTGGGTACAGGGTTCCTGGTAAAAAAGAAAGAGACACACCTCAGGGGAACTTCCTTGTCCACTTAAATAAAAAAGATACTGTGTCCTCCTTAAGTAACTGAACAATGTGTGAACGACACGTTCCAGGTACTATTTTTTGAGTTCCTCCTAGTAACTGTTGCCTGACTAAATCTATTTTTTTTAAAAAATATTCATTGTCAATAGCACATAGCTTTTACAGGATCACTGAACAACAAAACACATTATTCTTGTGAGATACTTAGGATCATATACATTATTATCTTGCGAGATATCATACTTAGGCCTCACGTTCCTTCCGGACACCTCAGATTGCCTTTTTTGTTGTTTGAAACACCTCTTAAGGTTGCATGGACTAGGTCCACTAGTAGTCAGCAGAAAACACCAGTAACTGCTGAGCTTCACTTTGGATGTGCCAGTAGCTACTTGAAAATGTATCTGAGGAAACTCGAAAACATTCCTCCTCTCTTTACTGACATCTCCTTGCTTCATGGGCAGCAAGGCTGACTGGGTGACCTAACAAGCCTTTTCCATCTCTTGCTTCTGGGCTGACAGGCTCACAAAAGACAAGTTTGTGAGGAGGAATTTAATGGAGATAGGGAAATGCAGTGCAGAACGCCAGCGTAAAAAGAATCAAGAAATGAATGAAAACAAGATACTTGGGAGACTGGCCAGCCTTTGCCTCCTCAAAGACAAATGAATTTTTTGCCATTTGAGCATCTTGCTGGCAGCAGATGAAACAGAAATGTTTTAGCCTTATATATCTTCTATACTACAAAATACTTTAAGATAATATTACCATCTAAAAAAGTATTCACCAGCTGCAATCTCATGAAGCATTTGTTTACTGAAAAACATGTATGGGTTTACACATGTAGAGAGTTAAAAACCGTTGGGTTTTCTATCATCACAATGAATTAACTTTCAGAGAAATAAAATACAGCCAAGGATCCGTTAATAATTCAGCACAATAATACTGTCAAGTGTGAAGTCACTCTGCAGGTTGTAACAGTGCTTTCCAGTAATACTATTATAATAAACAAACCGCCAGCATTGCTACCTAGGACGAAGCAGTATGAGGGTCTATACTTTCAGTTGTGTTCAGCATCCTCATTCTTTTCCAATAAGAGTCAGGAAAAGTAGCCTGTGACATTTGCATCATCAGGCTATTTACCTTTTCTCATAACTCTAATAAACAGAAATACATATAAATAATCATGCTAGAATTTTGATTTTCCCAATATTGGAAAAAAAAAAAAACAAAACAAAAAAACAAACCAAAACAAACAACAACAAACCAACCACCCACAAAAAAACACCAAACACACACACCACCACAAAAAAACAAACATTGGAAAAAGCCAATTCTAGTATGCACATGAATGTCACTACTGGATTTACAACCAGATAAACCCACCTTTTTAATCCACACCCACCACACACACACAAAAAAGTATTTCAATTTATCACATTAAGATCATTACTAGAGAACTAACTTTATTTTTAGATCCTTTTCCTTTTCACTCCCTGGCTTCATTTCTATCTGCTCAGGATTGTGTTGCTGACAGTCCTGTAGAACAAGCAGGACTGCATAAATGCACCAACTAACAGACTCTTAAGGAGACCCGTCAAATCAATAACGTCTACTTGTGTGCTTCCAAGGATGTGATCACTTTCTATTCCTGGCAACATATGGCAAACTTCTCCCTCTATCCCAGCAAAATCAAACTCTCTCTCATGCCACTAATTAAAAGCACTGCCCAGACCCTGCTAAGGCTATCACTGCAGCAACTGATTACGCTCCTCACCACAGCAGCTCAACATCTATTCCTTTCTCCTTAGCAGAACTCACAGAAGAGGAAACAAATAAATAAGCAGCAGAGAAAGAAAAGCTTGATAAGAAATGTGTTAACAAAGGGCAGTGCTGTCAAAGAGCTGTGCCACAGACAAATCTATAAATTAGCTGCATAATCTAGGGAGACTACAGTGACCGCTCTAAAGCCCTAATGCCTGTTCTTTACCAGGCCAAGACAGATCCAGGTCTTGGACATTTTAATGAAGTAGAATTATTACTGGATGGGTTACCAATCCAAGAAGCCAGAAAGAGAGAACTAACCAGCAGCTAGGTGATCTTCACAGCATCAGCCACTTAACAGTAAGAGATATAAAGGCTTCACAGAGTCCAACTATTTCTACTCACTTGACACATGAATTATGGAACTGTAGTAGGAAAGTACCCTCTATCTTGAGACGTTTAGGCTCTTCCAGTAAATATGGGGTGGGGCAGGAGGGGGGAAGGAACCTACAAAATGATACATTAGGTCTAAGCTTTAACTTGAACTCCCTGTCAAGCCTGAAGTATATGAGAAGTGTCCCTGAATTTTGACAATGTTAAAAAAAAAAACCAAACCAATTGTTGTTATAGTTCTGTTTCCTACAGCTTTTCCTTTTGTAGTGTATCACCAGGAGGAAAAAAAAATAGGCAAAATAAGCAAACAAAATAAATTCTATGGAATTTCTACTTCAAGGATAAAAGGATAAAGGAAAGCAGATAGATGTAATTTTGCTCCTATGATACCACAGTCATAGTTCATATGATTAAGCATCAAATGCCTCCCAGAAAATCGTACTCTCTGAAACAAAACATTTGTGCAAATAACCTTCATGTATTAAAAACTTTTCAAATGCCAGTTACAACATAAAATATTTGTCACTACTTTATTCTAACTCCCCAAGCCTGAGGCTTCAGACAATTCATTTTAAATGTTTGTTTCTTACCTATAAGAAGCAATATAATTTCACAGTTTCTGCAAGTTTCTTACTAGCCCCCAACTTCTCTTTTTTAAGACCTTTTTAATACGCTTATTTTCTTTTTAAAAGGTAAGCGAGACTCATGAGGAAAAATACGGCGACCACTGAGCTTAAAGGAGCAGAAGGGGACAGTACAGTAGAAAGAGGTAAAGGAAAAATACTGGAAACATTCCTTTTATGAGTCTCCTTGCATTATATGCAGACTAATATGGCTTTTGTTGGGGTAGCTTTCCAACCCCTATTATCATTAGGGGACTTCCTATGTTCTCTCCTGGCCTCAAGTCTCACTGGGTTCATGACCTTTTCAGCAAACAAATACAAGTTTTAGTAGTGTAGGAATAAAACAGTCCTGTTGAAAACTAAGGGATAAAAGAAAGGCTCTTGCTATGAACAGCTGAAGAACCATCGTTAGTTTCTTGGGAAGTAACTCATTCCTGAGCCTTGGGAGTGCATATGTAGAGACCCTTCCCCAAGTCCTAGGGCTCAGGAGAGTGCGTGAGCTGCAAGACTTATAAAAGGCCCCTGGGACTTTGATAAGGGCCAAACACACCCACTGATGCCAATGGAGGTTGCGAACTCAAGCACCCTAAAGTCGCTGGATGGAGCAGAGGTATTTAACACCACTTAAGAATCAAATGGTGTGTACAAGTTATTTTTTTCCTCCTTTTCTTTATTTCCCCCCCCAAAAGGACCTATAGGATGCTTTTTGACAAGTGATGCAACACTACTCAGATCATCTAAGGGAAACTTTTTCCTGAGACACTCGACTGCAACTTACTGAGAGCACACCTGACCATCTAAGAGTGGGGCCAGGTGCAATCTTCATCTTCACTCCATACCTTCCTTGTATTTAGTACACTAAACATACTGCCCGAGGCAATTATTGGCATTAAATTCCATATTACCCTTTTCAAGTTTTTTCTTCGTCTATTTTTGATTTCTAAAATGCCAGAGGAATTCAAGTACTGCAGAATTCTACAGCTTCAGAAATTAGAAGAAAAAGCTCTGAGGAAGTCAAGTAATGACTCTGTATTTGCTAACTTACCAGACAGTCTTGGATTATTCTAGTCCACGGTACTGGTAGGATTTTTAAGTGAGAGACAGTGGTAAATCAATATCCATCCACCTATTTAATTACTTCTGCTGAAAAGCAGGTGGCAGAACTTCCCCACAATAGCCTTCAAATGCATTGCTGTACTTGAACACACCTTCTGAAAAAGCCCACTCTTGGGTTCAACATTTCCAGTAACAGACAACACTGATTGCCGTGCAGAAATTGTCCTAATCATTACCCTCATTAAATTAGGTACCTCTGAGTTTAAGTTGTTCTAGAGTCACTGTGCAAGTTTGTTAGGTTCTGATAAGGTTCAAAAATCTGTTTCCTTGCCAATATTCATATATTGAAAAGTTGTCTCAACTTATTTCATAAAGATTATTTAAAAAGCAGACACTTCATTATTTAAAACAGGTAAATTACACAAGCCTACGTATATTACATCAACATTACAACATGATATTTATTGCTACTCTCTTAAGAGTATTTGGCTGATAGAAATAAGCATCTCCCATTCCACTCCCCCAATGACCATTTTTACTGGCATTAATTTAACTCCATATGGGTATGAAATTACACACGTGCATTCCATAATGCTACAAATTTGAAGCAAAATAAGACACCTCCCACTCCACAACAAAGATTATCTGTTTCAGACAACAATTATCCCTCCCTTCTCACTGTCATGCATGTAGCAAATAGGACAGAGAAAGCTTAAAGCCCTTCAGGTTTCCCTTTCGATGGAGCAGAAACTGGACACCCAGTAGTGAGAGGATGAAGGGACCAAGTCATCAAGGAGGGAGAGACCTGATCAAAACCCTCAGATTGACAGGTATGGATGGGCTTTACTGTAGAACAAATAACTACATCAGCTTCACCACATCTGATCTGGGCTAACAAAGCTCGCTCCTATATGGAACAACAAACAGCTCGTCCATAGATGCTCTCATTCCCTTTACACCAAATACAAGATCAGGTCACGCCTGCACAATGTAACTAATTAGCACTGGACCTGTATTAAAATGTCACTGTTTGGTTCCTTGGCGTCCATGAAGGAAAATATTGAATATATTTTCCTCAGAAAAGAAATTACAAATTCCAGAACTTTAAATTATTTTAGCCTAATGTTTCCCAAAGTGCTACTTGTTAAAAGAAAATAAAAGTTATGGCACAAGCAGCCTCTCTCTTCAAGAAAATCTCATTATATTACGGCACACCAAAAAAGAACATAAATTTAAAGACTGTTTTGAAAAAGGAACAATTTTTAAAATTGTGTTCAAACCAAGGAGGAGACCATCATCTTTGCTCCTTTCATCAAGACCAAATTAAAATAAATATATGTAGCTCGCTTTTTAATTACACTCTTACATTCATACCACTATCAAACTTCAAAGCCCATTTTCCAGCAAAGAGATCCAGTTGTTAGCTTAAAAAAAAAGAATAATAAATTCCCAATGCTTTTATCTCTTAGCTACTGTCTGCAAGGATCTCCTCCAAACCCCCCAAGTAAGGACTTTGTGCGCGTTCAAATCTTACATCCCATCCTGCATTCATTACTTCACCCCATTAACATTCCACACAGAGCCCTTTGCTAGTTTTATGAGGCGAAACCACAGAATGTCAGGTTGACAAAGCCCTGCCGAGAACATTCCCCTCGGTAAAACTGTTAATCAGGAGCCTAGTTACATAGATTTGCAATGAATTATTAGCATTATGGAAATGGAGGAAAATGAGAAAGGTTGGTAATAAAAATACATAACTTACCTCTACACCTACAAATAATGCTGACCGCTTTCTTCATCACTGACATTATTTCATTATATCCTTGTTTCTTAAAAGAAATTAAAACCATTCTTCATATACTCTCTAGCACTTGCCCTATTTTTTTCTTTTCCATTCAGTTTGTTATAGGGTTTAGAGAAAGGCCTTAGGGCTTGGATGACCTGTGGACTGGATGCCCTGTCAACTGCTGTGACTTGCAATTACTGCATTAGTACCTGCAATTCACTCCATGATGTCAGCGACTCCAGTCGATATTCTTATGCCACACGGACATGAAATAATCCTTAAAAACCCCAACAGGCTGGGGCTGTTATTCTGAGTTCTGCCTCATCAGTATTTGATAACTAATCTATTATTAATGCACAGATCAAAGTCAGTGTCTAGACAATAATACACAGGCACAACACTCAGGGTTTTACAGCGTAGCCTCCACACCACGCGCTGCACCTGGCCCGCCCTGCCGGCATCTCGCTGCTCTACAAGCACCTTAGCTGCTTACAGGGCTTTAAGTGAAACCCTCTTTATTCAAAAGTTTATTCCTGGTTTGAGAAGAAACAGGAATTCTTTGTATCTTTCAACAGGGCTTTAAGAACACCTGTATTCATTCTACACTGAATAACACACTAATAAAGTACACGGATTTGTATCTATAAAGTAAGTTTTACTCCTCTAGGAGGAGTGAAATTAATTAGTTAGTCAGCCAGAGCTTGACTCAGCTTGCAAGAAGGGAGAAAGCAGATGCTGCTGCCTTTATCTTAGTTTAAGAAAGAATGAAAGAACTAGACGCTAAATAAAATGTATAATGGAAAAGAATGCTAAAGAAATAAAGCAACATGCTCTAGAGAAGTTCTGTGCAACGTTTCACTGTTTACTTTAACATACTTCCTCTAGCTGCTGAAATAAGAAGGGTATAGAAAGGTAAGATTTTCCTAAGCCATGAGAGAGGGATTCTGAATCCAATACAGATAATGTAACAGAAGGTGTAACTTCTCAGCAAACCTTCTTTACCTCTGTAGGTTATCATCGTTACAATAACACCACTGCTACAAAAACGTGTAGATACAAGTGCTGGTTTGGGTTTGTTAAATTATGTGACTTACACTTTGTCTACCCGATTTTAAGAAGAAGAGAAGGGGAAGTCACCTCGAAACGATGATTGCCACGACACTGTCATCTAAGGGAATTTCCCAGCACTGTCTATTTTTAATCATGTGAAATACCAAAGGAGTTCATATATATCACTTTGCTGTGGTTTTAAGGACATAAACTGCTACTTGCAATAATTTCCAAAGAAGAGACTTTGTACATCTTCCAAAGGCTGTTGACGCCTGGGAACAGAGCAATCCTGATGTTGAATTATCTGGTGCTCACAAACAGAAGTACAGTTAAGGCAGTTCACGTAGGAATTATTTAAACGAGCGCTTCCCAGTTGATTCTCACTGCAAATCCCAAAAGTGGCATCAATGAAACGTCCCCCATTCAAAAAGCTCTTCTACATATGACAGTACACAAACTCTGTAGTAACTTTTAATCTCTACTCAGTAGCACACATTGCTATACTACTAATTTTACTTTTGCTCTAAAAAGATTAAAACAAAAAGATAATAATTTACTGTTACGGTCATAAGTAAAAAGAAGGGCCACTTTCACAGGGACGCTGCTTATAGAGTGGGAACTTTGAATCAGGATCCCCTCCAGCAGACAGCCAACTGCATTAAAAAGTCAGAACCACTACCAAGTATTTCCAAGATCTGCAATACAACTTGTTCGACCTCCAGTAAAAACCCCGTCTTCCTGGCAATCGCCTGTTGTTAGTCCCTGGGGTGGGCCGGGACCTGGGTGGTCCAGTAATTTTAGCTTGGACAGCTTATTTCAGTTTTTACTATATTTAACTGTGTCTCATCACATTTTATTCTTCACAAGTAAGAATTCAAACTTGAGTAAAACAAGAAGCAGTCTCTTATTTAAGTCTTGCTCATTAACATAAGTCGTAGGGGAAAACTATCACAAAACCAAAGCAAACAAACAAAAAACTTTTATACTACATCATTTCAAAATGAGATGAAGAACCCTAAGGACCCCAAACAATCCCGAACATACAAGACACCTGCAGAGAATCTGTAACGTTGAGGCTACTATGAACATCCTCAAGCCACAGTTTCCAGCAGAAGCACCTGACAGAACTGTTGCAAGCATCACTATTTTCTTATTGTTGTGGGATGTAAGAAGGAAGTGAGTGGGTCAGGTCAGGCAAGGTTTCTACAGTTGCCTGCTTCTGGTACCTGGCTAAACTCTGCTGAACCCTGTATGCACTTCACAGGCAATCTGCTCTGGTGTGAAATTGTTTGCACGACGACGGTAGGATGAATCATTTCTCTTAAAACTGATTCTTAAGACATCATATTGTCCAGCAAATAGCGATGGAACTGCAGTAACTCCTGACCTCCAGCATTTCACCAAGTGATGGAGTCCAAGAACTTTGCATCTAGATGCAGTTCACCATACTGCAGTGTTTTGGGACTTCTTGAAAAGTCTTGTCCAATAGCTTTTGACAGGCCTTACTGCAAGGTCTGGTCTACCCTTTATTTTTCCCATCATACTGCTGTAACATTTTTTCACTCTCCATGTTCTTATTCATTATATGCATCAGACATGAGAAGTTAAAGATAATTAAATTGTCTTAGTTATCGGAATGCATAAACCTTTGCAGTAGACAGCTGAGCTGTTCCATGCAGTGATATAAACATTCATTAAGAAGTCTAGCCAGATTAAAATTCAAAGAATATTCCTGTAAGATTAATTTTGCAGACTTAAGGCAGACCCTGAAAAACATTAGATGGTGCCAGCAAGTGGAAATCAAGAACAGTAAATAACCAAACCAAAATGCTCACCAAGGAACAGATGCTCATTAAAAATAAAAATTTAAAAAAATCAAACAATTTTGATCAAATCAGAAAAGCACATTTGAATGTTTTGGGAAAAAAAGAAAAGCAGCATTTCTACATTTTTCTAAAAAGAATTTTGCTTTTATCTAAAAAGAAAAATGTCTTCTGATTTTTTTCTAAAGACGGATGATTATATCAAAAAGGTTCTTCTCAGAATGCAGAATATTTATCATTAACTAGGGTCAAAGAAGTTCTGAAGGATTTATCCACCACACTAGCAAATGCGTGAACTACCGGGATTATCTCCCAAGCTGTCTTCAGGAGGATTTCAGAATAACTCTGCTAAACACATCTGAAGCTTTTCCACAGTTTCCAATTAAGAGTCATTTTAACAACGCAGATTATAAAAATCTAGTTCGTGATTGTTCTTTATTCTTAGCTTATTATTAATGTGCTAGGCGTTACACCCTGCCTCAACTGTATGCTGTCAGTACGTCCTCTGGGAAAAGGAGCTATTACTGGTAAAGAGGCGTTTCTTCGGAACAATATTGGATTGAAGGGTTAAAAGTAGCCACTATCCAATTCCCCAGGGAACACAGTCCTCCTCCCTTTGGAGGAAAAAACCCTTAAGTTAATAGGTATGAAGTTTTTTACAACATACTATCTTCATCGGAACTATTTCCTATTTAAAATATGAAATACTTTTTTCGTACTTAAATTTAGTAATTATGTTTCTTTAATAAACTAGTTCCTCACTATCAGCATTACTGCAGGTAAATTATGCAATGCCCAGAAGTTACCACGTCAGCGGGACAAGGAGAACACGCATGCTCCAGGATAGGCATTGACATGGGAGATTCAGTCTTTTGTCCTGCCCAGATCTGACAGATTCTGGCATTTGAGGTGGGAGTGGTGGGCAGAAATAAAAGCAGCATTTGAAACAGCAAATAAATAAATAAATATCCCCGTGGCAATAAACATTTAAAAACCTTCAGTTGTAGAATTCTGCTATTATTGATTTTCATATGGAAAAATCTATGAGCAGCATATGTGAAATGGCTCAGATCACTTTGCTGTTAAACAAACAAGCACATGCCTAGAGGGGACAGAATAAAGTAACTGGTCTCCTTATGATGAATAGCATTAACTTGCTCTAGCTTGCCAAGTCAGTAAGCAGTGTGAATTTAATGGCAATTAGCCAAGATCAAAGTTGAAGTACCATGAACAAAGTAGGTAAAACTGACAATATCAAAGAAGGGAAGTATATCATGGGTGACTGAAAAAAATTACTTAGATTTATTTAGAGTGTTTGGAGCTGTTAATAGAAAAAGACAGATCCTTACATAATGTTTATTTTCAAAACAGTATTACTGATTAAGCAGATTTCTAGAAGACTGCTTTCATGGGTAAATTGGCCATAAAAAAACCTGCTAGTGAAGTAAACTACTCTGTAATAGTTCCCATTGTGGGGACACGGCCCAGAATGATATTTTCTCAAGGAATTCAACTCTGAGTCAAAGTCATGCATTCTCCCTCTTACCTGGCAAACAATTTATCAGCCATTCAAAGCAACAAGAAGGTTCACTGGTGTCAGAAAAAGGCAGAAGCGGAGAGAGTTTATGTATTTTACATGCACTAGGCTTTAGGGACTATTAGTAATAGGAAAAAAATGTTCCTCGTATTAAATCTACATGTCCTAATCGAGACTGACAGCAAAAAAACCCCTATTAATTTAAATTATATATGATTAATCTGGGAAAAACAGTGTTCAGGATTTTTTTAGTACTTAAGGAGATCTCCACTTCCTCATACTATTAGTAGGAAGTAAATTCCTATCTCGAATATTAGATGCTTGAAAAACCTACAGCATGCTCCCTAACAATACATTATCTATTGTTACTGTAAAATTCCAGGCTTCACGCAGTACCTTCCAAGCGAGAGTCTGAAAATACCCTTACTGTAATTCCCATAGCGTTCTGCACAGATAACAACATCTATTTGTACAGATGAACTGACATACACAGGAGTTCAATGATTAGCCAGAACCAGTAAGTTAATAGGAGAAAAAGAATTAACACAAGAGAGTATCTTTGTAGCCCATTCTTTTAATATAGGTAATAATAAACAAAGCAAGCAAGCTGCAGTGCTGTTTGAATTAGCTGTGTAAAACCTAGGCACTAAGAAATGGTCCAGTATAACAAACAGCAATAGATTTTTGACCTCAACCTAAAGGGTGAAGACTTGGTAGTTCTTGCACAATTAGTGAGGTCTATGAGAGATTGGCTTGAGCAATGATGGAAGTGTTTCAGAAGATTAAGGATAACTGGTGATACACTCTGCCCTAACCAGAACCAGATTCACACTTTCCATTACTTATTTATGTTAATCTTATGACTTTTTTTATAGATGCATCAGAATAAGTGTGCTTTTACTCTTTTATTAATATTTGTTTAATTAAGTTAATTGATCACAGCTTAACTGGAATATGGTACAAAAGACCTCACGCAGCTTTCAAAGTGTAGGCTGAATCCTAATCTTTTTTCTTTTTTTTCCCCTTTTTACTAGCACTAAGGATGAAGCCAATAAATTGTCAATTAATAACATACTTGCTTTGATGGCTCTTCAGTAATTTACTTTCATACCACTTCATAAATTTCTTAGGAAAACTTCTGGGATCACTGATACAGTACCTCTGCCATGGGAAAATTTGGTTTAAATCTGCCCTGCTGCCAATAAGCCAATAAGAGTAACTGGCTGATAATCCTCCCACACTACTCTGTTTAGGTATATGCACTCAACCAGCCAAAGTTTAATTTGTTCCGCTAATGGCACAGAAAACTACTCAAACTTATTCACCATATAAATCTGAACTTCAGTCTGCTACTTTTTGTTATTCCTGAGGCAGAATATTCAAGCTATGGAATGCTTTGCAATCCAGCCTATTTCATCTTCTCCTTGATCCACAGCGGAACAGCAGTAATGGTCACTATCAGCAACTAAAGGGTAAGCTGCGCTTCACAGAAGCGGCGTTTAAAAAGCCTTAGAAAAGTCTGCATGTCATTTGCATTGGCACACTGACACGCAAGGCGCGTTCTGCTGTTCTAAGTATCAGTACTCTCAAACGCAGTGATGCTCACCCCCTCCATCTCTCAAGGCTGCCATCCTTAATAGCTTCTGTCTAGGATATTGAGTGGGATGACACATCTGGATTAGGTACAGCCTCTTTGTTTAGAAGATCATTTGTAAGAGCACACTAGACATCTAGCAAAGAAGCCATACAAAGCTCAAAATACCAATTTTCTCTGAAGTTATGTTGAAAGCATTGATTACATAAACTAAAACATCTAAGATCAAGTGGCACGCAAGCTTCACTTGAAAGTGTCACAGGCATCATATTCATGACAGGCCAAGGCCAAATGGAGTCATGTAAAAATTCCTAAAATACCTATGAAGAAACTAATATGGCTTAAGATAATTTAGTATTATGCTATTTTATGAAGGAAAAGCTACTGCACAATATTAGGAAAAAACAATCAACTACTTTGCTACTTTCTATTCCACCATATAAAAGGAGAGTCTGCATTTCCCTGAAGAACGTCAACCGCACTGCGCTGGTATTGATGGAGACTAGGGAGGATTCATCAAAACCCACCAAGTGTTCAGCTGGCCTTCTTCCTGGGGTATGAAGAACCAACTGGAGACATCCCAAAGAGACTGAGTTATGGATAAAGGAATTGGAGAAACTGTCCTACTGTTCCATTTGTAATCCTCTGGGAAGCAAGAGCACGTAGAGCTAAAAAGATTTATATTTTCTGTCAAGTGGCAGCCTTCTGATATATTTATAGGTGTAGGTCATGCACCATGTGTTACATCGCTTCTCTAAGTTTTCCTCCCCAATACTCAGAACATCCTATTCACAGACATAACGAGAACAGACAGCTTGTTCTCTCCTGACACTCACACACATGCAGGTACAGCTAGACATGAAAAAAAAAAACAGGAAAAAATTTTGACAGCTGTCAAGAAGTAATCAGGTCCTCCCACTTTACTCAACTGCAGTTACAAAATCAAGTCTGGCCGTTTCAAATTCTTATTTTGGCATTCCAGTTTAAGAAATGAAAGGTAGGAAGTGGGCTTGAAGAAAAAAGAAAATACTCTAGAAAAGAAAAGGAGTGGCATTTTAAACTGGGTTAGCTTCCCCTTTTACTAATTTTTACTAAATGAAATTTTTTGTCTCTCAGCACATGGGGAGAACTTGCTTCCACAACTTTCAGATTTCCTTCTTGAAGAATGCCCATCTTTCCTGGACTCTTTTAACCTCCAGGGCTGCCTCCCAAAGGATTCTGTTAACCAGGCCCCTAAACAGGCTCAGGTCTGCCCTCTGTGCATCCAAGGTGGCAGTTCTGCTGACCCCACTCCTTACTTCTCCAAGAATCAAAAACTGTCATTCCATGATCACTGTGCCCAAGACAGACTCCCAACCTTCACAGCATCCAGAAGTCCTTCTCTGTCTGTGAACAACAGGTCTAACGGGAAGACTTCCCTAGTTGGCTCCCTCACCAACTGTGTCAGGAAGTTCTCTTCCACACACTCCAGGAACCTCCTGGACTGTTTTCTCTCTGCTGTATTGTATTTCCAGCAAACATCTGGTAAATTGAAGTCCCCCATGAGAACAAGGGCTAGTGATCATGAGACTTCTCCCAGCTGCTTATAGAGCATTTCATCTGTTTCTTCATCGTGGTTGGGTGGTCTATAACAGATTCCCATCACGATATCTGCCTTGTTGGCCTTCCTCCTCATTCTTAACCATAAATACTTAACCCTTTTATCACCATCATTAAGCTCAGACAATCAAAACACTCCCTAACATACAGGTCTACCCCACCGCCTCTTCCTGAGCTATCCTTTCTGAAGAGTTTACAGCCACCCACTGCAGCACTCCAGCTGTGCGAGTAATCCCACCGGGTTTCCATGATAAAACTATATCACAGTTTTCCTACTACACAGTGGCTTCCAGCTCCTCCTGTTTGTTGCCCAGGGGGCATGCGTCCGTGCAGATGTATTTCAGTTGGGCTACTGATCCCATCACCCTTTTGAGGGGAGAAGCCCTAATTCCTACACGACCATTCTCAGACATTTTTGTGGTCTCTAACACATTAATAACCTTTGTATCTTTGCTGCCGCATGATCTCCAGCCCCCACCTCCCCTGTTAGAGCAGACCGAAGGACCTTGCCAGCATGCCATCCCTCTAATATTAGCGTGCTGCTCCCAGGCTTATCTCTAGTAAACCTGGTCTTATCTGTTTGCCCCTTCAAATCTAGTTTAAGACTCTTCCAGTGAGCCCTGCTAACTCTGTGCAAAGAGAAATCTCTAAGATCTATCCCCAATGCTTCTAGCAGTGCTGCCTTGGACAAATAGTAGTGAAGATTTTAACCATTGTACTTCTACTTTAAAGGTGGATTATTCTCGCCTTTCAGTCTTACCATTAACAAGATGGCACAATCTCTGAGTTTGTGCCTTAATTTGCTGCCATTGTGTAGAAAACATCCGCTCCTACCACTGCCATTTTGAGATAGCCATTTTCCAGAGAAAAAAAACAAGTGTGTAAGGTTCCTGTTCAAGATACCCTGTTCCAGGAAACAGACCAAAGTGAAGTGCAGGAAATCTCAATTCTACTTGAAACAGAAACCAGAAGAGGAAAAAAAAAAATATATATATATATATATGTATATCAAACCACACCTGATCTGTTCCTGAATGGTCCTTAATTCAACAGCCCTGCAGTCTCACCACCTGCTGCAAGATGATCATGAACATGCCTTGACAGATACAACATGGATGTTGTTGTTTGCCTCCAAAGTGCAACACAAAGCAAAAGTTCACCCTGCCCTTACAGAAATTCCAACAAGCAAAAGTGGGTGTTCCTGCTCTCACTCACATCGTGTCACAGCAGCTTGCGTGATGCCTACAGTAAAAGAAGAGCGGTTACATCTGCTCTGTTACCTTGGGAAGGGTGAGGATATGTGAGACATGGTATTTGGCACATTTTAGCAAACATCTCTGATTCAAGCTTAATGGGATGCACACTCTTTGGTATTGTTCAAGCATTGGAAGGAAAGCTGAAGGTGAACAATTAGTTTCCTACATGTTGATCTTTTCAAAGGAAACACAGTACCAAGCTGTGAAGACAAGGAACCTGGCAATGAACTCATCTGCAGAAGACTGTGCGAGCTGCAACATTCCAACGGGGCAGAGACAGCCGCTCTGGTAATACAGGGCTTTTGCCAGCTATTTAGTGCACTCTCCCGTCCTAAATGAACACGTAGGTAATGAAATTACCTGCTCTGAAACTGCTTTATTTGGATATTTTACAAATCTGTAGGTTACGACTCCTGCACTAAAAACACAATGAAGTTAGAGAAAAAAAAAGATTATAACGAGTAAGGTCTTAAAATTAAATTGGAATAATCTTTGCAATTACTCTGATTCTTAAGTCCTACGCGTTCAAATGGCTCATGAAAATGTAAAAACGTTGAACTGAGGATGCAACAATTAAAATAATACTAACATTGGTTAGCAATTAAATGATCACATCTCCCTTCAGACTAAAAATGCAGTCAACAGCTAGAAGCTGACATTTCACTTCAACGTTTCACAGCTGCTCTTGAGCAAAGACTCGAGACGTTTCAATGCATGCACGCATCTGATTTTCCCAGGATTTCAAAGTCCACATCCAGGCTGCTGCTCAGCCATTATAAATGAGTAATTCAAGGAGGGCATGACTGCTTCTTGTATTAACTTGATAAAGATATTTCACTCAAAGTGCATCAACAGTTGCGCTAAGGGATCCCTTTCACAGGCTCATACTTATTCTGGGTTATGTTACCAGAGAAGAAATAAAAACATACTCCTGGCTTCAAATTATTATAAAAGTCTTTACACTAAATATAATTAGCATTATAAAGATTATTATTACATTTTTATTACATCTCTTTTCAAAAAAAACTCCAAAATACAACCAAACATACCTTATTTACTTCTTGCTTTTTAATTAAAGCCAATTTTCTCAATTCCACTAAATCTTTGCAATTAATTTTTTCACTAAATTAATTGCAAATCAGCACTAAATTTTTGTTTCATTAGCTTAGACATGCAACTGCTTAAAGGACTGAGAGGTGCACGTTAAAATACATGCATCTGTTTGCAGAAAATTCTATTCTACTGAAGATCACTTTGTATCTATCAATTTTTCAAGAGCTGGTGTAAATTCACAATTTTAATATAATGCTTTAATTTTGTGTTTATCCTCTGATGATTAATCTATTATCAAACACGCACAAATCTACTATTTCACAATAATTTTAATGCTTGGAAAATATCAATCCAGGGCTTGATCTTAAATATCTTTCAAAACCTACAAAGACATATAGATACACACACACATATATAAAAACAACATCTTCCATTTTCTTATAAGAATTTTCAGGTCACAATTTAGAGAGAAGATTTGCTTAGTAATGAATTCTCTTTTTTATTTTTTTTATGCCATGGACAAATACAAAACAGAAAAGAAGAACACTATCCAGAGGTGATGATCCATCACTCGCACTCCATAAGCCTGTCTGCTACTGTTGAGCCAAAGACTGTATTGAATGCTTCATTAAATTCAATCCTATCTTCTCTTATTTTTCCAGTGAGAATTTCTATTTAGTAAATTTCCATTATTTTCCCAACTGCAGGAGGGGAAAAAAATATCCTATTATAGCCAGTTCTAATATTATACTTTACATTGTATACACGTCAATGTTTTTTCCTATGGTTTAAGCAGTTTTATTCCAGAAATGAAACAAGCATAGGCACTTTTGAGGGCAGGAGGAGATGAGAAGAGTCAGTCAGCCTCTGAGTTATTCACATTACTTTGATATCTAACATCAGCTTTCAGGTTATACTTTATTTTCATTTATGATTTGTACCATACTGTTAGGACATGGTCTCTTTCCCCCCCTCCCCAGCACAACACTTTAGTTCTCAACACTGAAATTCAAAAAGATGTGCTCCAACTCCAATTGGTCGGACTCCTTTCCCGTCTACCTTGCCCCAGGCACTAGGTCCTCTTTCCAAGATTTCCTGCCATGAGGCAGCATACTCAAAGCTACTGCTCCAGCTTGGCACCGACCCGAGGCAAACGGCCCAAGAAGCTGTACAGTGACAGATGGTGCACAGGGGCTGAAAGTGGAAGAGCTGGCAGAGGCAGGCTCTCACTGTGCCAGCTGTAAGAGCTGACACGCTTGCTCGGGACTCCCCAGCCCCTCAGTTCTGTCAGGGCACCCATTTCTCCATGCAATGTTCCCATTAAGTTCAGACAGTACAACCCTAAAATGATTAGCTATTCTGCTTACAGACAAAGAATCAATTTTCTAAATCCCTTGGGGAAAATCACCTTTTTTTTTACCTAGATCTGCCTATTTCTTATTGAAAATACATTAGAAATTAGGAAAACACTTAGGAAAACCAGACTTTGCATTAACTTGCTGCTCTGTAAGTGGAGCTCAGATCAACAGCTAGCAGCAGAGGAGTGTTTAAATGGGAGCTCAGGACTCAGGTCAGCAAATTACTTGACTCCAGCAAATGTTTCTGTCTTAACCTAATCAGCTGCAGGATTAAGGCAACACCTAAAATCTCCTCTTTCAGATAAGATTCCAGAAAAAAAAAAAAGTGTTTTTTTATTTTTAAGATGTCTTTTCCTCTACTGAAGAGTGCAAATCTGAATAAAATTAAGAAAATAGCTAGTTACATTAACTAGCTATCTATCTACTATAATCCTATCACTGCATTTCTCAAACAGATTTAGTACTCCCCATGATACTGAGAGTGTCAGGATACCGCAAATATACAGCATCTTTGAAGTGGTTTCAAGCAATCTGCTACAGAGATACTCAACAAGTATAAACAGGCTCATTTTAACTATTAACCAGAATTGCAAAGTTACACAGTGCACTGTTCTCCTCACAGAAATTTTGCGTATGCCATCTTACACAAGAAGAACATACATGAATAACTTGTACATATTAGTTCTATTTCAAAGCACAGGTAAAAGGAAGATGGAATCAGCTCAAACAGCAGAGAAGTGATGAAATGGTCTAATGATTTGAAGTGACTAATGGTTCCTGTGGCATTAATTTCTATACAGTTTGCAGTTTCTTGATAAAAATAGGGGTTGGTTTTCAGCAGCTTCAAAGCACACAAAGAAAATTTAACTAATTTAAATGTTTCCAAATTTGGACACCTTGAAGATAATCTGTCCAAGATAATTTCAGTTTGGTCAACTATAGGAATATGTTTTAGCTTGGGGCTCATCTCTCTGGCTAGAGAGTTGAATTAAATATATCACTATACTGCTAAGATTCTAATCTGATTTGTAGAATCCTGTTTGTGAACTGTTAATTTCTACATAAAACAAACTGTTCTGCCACTTTGTAATGGCACAACTTTTATTTTGTGACCTTAAATGGCTACATCATGGAAAGGAACTTCTGTGGGAGCAGCAGGACAGTAAATGTTTGGGCGGAAGGGACAATGTGGTTGAATATTCACTTTGTATACTTAAGGCCTCCTCCTAACCCATATAAATGAGACTGTTGGTACATCTGTCTGTACTATAACCAGAGCACCGGAATCTTGGGAGTCACCTCTAGCTTCTTTTTAAGCTACTGTACAGCTGAACCATGAAAAATATTGAGGGAAAAAATAAATTTAGAAAAAATATATCATAATTTTTGCATTGAAAACCATGGAGATGCTTCATTTAATGCTGTTTTTCATCAAACAACCTCCATTTTTGATCAGTAGGATGTTATTTAATCACTTGTTACTAAAATTTGAAAAACAAAAATTTACCTGGTCAAAGTGTATTTCTATTTTACCACCAAAAAATAGCCATGTCATATGAATCTCTTACATCACCAGAGCAGTAGTGAGAGTAATATAATTCAATTATAGAACCTGGAAACAGTTTAAACGTCATTTGAAAGTAAACAGTTACAGTCCCTTATGCCCACGTCTGGGAAGCATCCAAATGGAAGTTAAAGATCCTACGGCATTTTTTTTAAATGAGTAGAAGCTATCCCAATATGCTGGCCAGCATACATCGTCTCGATTAAAACCAGATTTCGATGTCCAAAGCTACGTGTCAGCAACTGCTGAGAGCCTATGCCTGTCACGTCCCCAAAGCCCCACACCACCAGTGAGTATCAAGGCACCTCCCTCAATAATGCTTTTCCAGATCCACAAGTGGAAAAGGTGAATGCATTTTCTAAAGTACATGAAGCACAGATGCATTATCCTATCCTGTTGTGGAAATAGAAGTTATCATTTGAACCCACATTTAGATTTATTTTTCTTCTCCTCATACCATAAGTGTTAACTATGACTTTGGTGGCCATATGAAACATTTCGATACCATCAGATTGTAAAGTGCATGGAAATCCTGCGGAACACACGTGTGTACACACAAAATAAAGGTAGCAGAAATCATCTCATACCCGCCATTCCCTAACATTTAGGCAGTTAAGAGCATATTCTTTAAAAAGGCTTTAATGCTCATTTAATTGAGTAACTTTTACACAATTTTCTAAGTTATGTGCTATTTAAAGAGAAGGTAGAAGAAATTCCTTTATGCTGTAAAGCCCTTACAAATACCCCACATTACACAACACTCAAGGGCTCAAATCTTCAGCTGCCAATGCTGAAGCACAAACTCCTACCCCAAGAACTAGAAAGACCAACTACATTCTCTATATGCACTACACTTATCTTGAGCTAAAAGAAAAAAGAAAGTCGGGTAATGAGTTTCTACAGAAAAAGGTATAAGCCCAGAGGAGAACCAGGTTTTCCAACTCC
Source organism: Chloroceryle amazona (assembly GCA_027560015.1). Taxonomy (NCBI): domain Eukaryota; kingdom Metazoa; phylum Chordata; class Aves; order Coraciiformes; family Cerylidae; genus Chloroceryle; species Chloroceryle amazona. The sequence continues at coordinate 23,440 of JANHFX010028159.1, forward strand.
CTCACTCAACAGAATTCCCAGTACAACATCTCAGGCTCCTGCTATTTGGAGTCAAGTCCCCATCTTCATTGTCCAGGTTTTGTCCCTGTTTTGCCATATGACCAAACCCTTAAGCGATACTATTAAAAGAAGGAAAGTGAAAAAAGCAAAAGCAATTCTTTGGCTAATGGAATTCTTTGGCTAATGGAATTCCTCTGTTGACTATCCTAGTGCAGCTAACAGTACATCTCCAAGGCAGCCAGACTTGAAAGGAAAACAGAAATATTTTCAGGGACCTGAACTCCACAAGCTAACTTCCCAACAACTGATGATGGGTCGGAGTACGGCTTCTGTCTTTTAGTACCAATTTTTCAAGTACAGTTTTACAAAACTCAGAATCCTATTTAGTCACAATGTCAAAATTCTAAGACAGAGGTATTGCTGAAGGATTTACAGCACACAGAGAAACTGAATGCAACGTAAGCCGAGAGATGAAAACACCTCTTCCCCCTAGAGGATTTGCAGAATTACTTGATGGCAAGTTGAACAAGCTGCCTTATTTTTGCATTGCACAACTACCTTTCTATAAGCAGAATTTACTGCCAGTTGCCAGAGTTATGCAACCCACTGGAAATAATGTTAATCTGGTTAGCGTAGTATAGTATGTCCCTCCCTGATGCTACTCCCAGGGACATGAAATTTATACCTGGAGGCAGTGAACTCCAGACTGTGCTTGAGGACAAGTATACTTCCCTCTTGAAAAAAAAGTAGTAAGTTCTGGATCTTTGTAAGACACCAGATAGAGAGGTGATTCAGGTCTGGAAAAACATTTCAAACCTAACCTGGTTGTAGCGCACAACATGCTGAGCTGTGAGGGTCATGGGGCAGGACGAAGCACGCACAGATTGGTAAGTGTACAAAATTAAACGCATTTTAAAAGAGGCTTTTACTTGCTCAGATAGGTATTAACTAACTTGCATTTACCACTGTTACCAACTTGATCCTCCCTGCACCATCCTCCTGCCCTGAACTGCTCAGCGGTGCCAGTACCTGCTGCCCCCACCTGAACTGATAAAATGAAAAGATTTTTAGACATTTTCAGACCTTCTGAATCAATTAATTTCAAAATTGTAAGAGAGAAGGGGAGGGAGAAATTGCATTACCGCAAAATACTTCTGCCCACAGGTTCTGTAACTTGGAAGACTTCTAAATCTAGCCTAGCAGTTCACACGATTCAACTGCTGTTTTTAACCCAATTTTAAAAACTACGGGGTACTACTAGAAAAATTATTCTAAAAAGGTATACTCATCTGAATTTAACTTCGCCCTACTCTGACACAAGACTACATGAATACTGTGCTTTCAGTAACTTATTGACATAAGACTACACGAATACTTTTCTTTCAGTAACTTATACTATTAGCATTCAAATTTTTTCCGAGGTAAAATATGCAAGTCATATTTGAAAGGCAATTAAGAAGATATAAATGTTGTGCGCTGCAAGAGCACAGTTCTCAAAAGACCAGAGTCCTGGCAACTATCATAATCCTTTTGAAATTGTTCGTATTAAGATTAAAGATCACTTTGTTCCTCCATTCCCACAACTAGTTGGTATGGTAAAGAGATCAGTCCTCTAGTTTTATATGTAACATCTTTAACATTTGCTCTCCTTTCTGTGCATGTGATTAAATGTAACATTTTGAAATCCCAAAGTTCTGAGAAAAACATAAATCCTTGTCCACAGCTGCTGTTTGACTCTGGAAACATATGCATTTTCTTTTCAAGCATCTACCATCAAAAAATCCCCAAGGACCTGAACTGGAGAACACCTGCGTCTCTTCATTTAGTTCCAATAACAGAGTCTAAACTTCAAAATTACAAAAATAGATGCAATGTTCAGCTGCAGTTACATTCTGCCCCTAATTCCCGTGAACAAAAATGCTAAGAGCATGAAATCATTCAGGCAAGCTCTGTCATCGAGAGGATAAGATTTTTTGCACCAGAAGCCCAGTGGGAACTTGATAGAAAACTGGCAACAATTGCAGATAAAGTACATAGTGAAATCCTCAGGGAGAGAAAAGGAAATGTAATAAGATAGATGGGTATAATTTTTACACATTTATGCCCAAACCACAAATGTGAATTGTCTTTAATTACTCCAATATATTAAGCGTTTTTACTCGCTCAGTGTCAAATCTTTCCAAAATACTTCAAATTAGTTTATGAATTCTCATAAAATATCATTGTTCCAGCTTTCAAATCCAGACTTTGCAGCATCTCCAGTCTAAGCGGTCAAAATTAAATTAAAAAAATGTGCCAATGACAGAGCTTTTTAACTGCAAGAAAGGGGGGGGTTGGGGGCATTTACAGGTGTGTAAGTGTAAAACCAAGCCTATGTAAAAATCTCATCTACTTTCAAATGAGTTCTGATAGATAAAAATCACCTGGTTTAGGATAGGAGAAAAAAATGTGTTGTTTTCTTTTTTTGTGTTAGAAGATAGGCTTTCTTCATTCTTCAAAATATTTAAGACTGGGAGGGGAGAGAGAACGGAGTGATCATCTAAACTTACCAAATACTGATAGTGGAGAAAAAAATCCAACACTCTCTGGAAGTTTAAGAAAAATATCACTTGAGTGAGAAATACGAACTTTTACAAGGGCGAATATTTGCTCTTCAGCCCTCATGCAGCTTTCACAAACCAGAGAAGCCTTCTCACTCTTACTTCGCTCCACTGGGAGAAACAATTTGCCACACACGAGCACGACATTAATGCAGGTACTTTTGTTTACTCCCTTATTTCACTGCTGCATTACTGAATACTTCAGCTGATCTCAAAGAAAACTTTATTCCTTGTATTTTCTATTTTAGTTCCTCTTGATTTATAGGTAAGAAAGCTCTCCACACACCAGCTGGGCCTGCACTCCCAATTATTCAATATGGCAAAGCAAACAGCCTTAATCAGCTCACCTCATCTATTCAGCAGCTGCTCAGAATTAAATACCAGCATGCAGTTGGAAAGCTCCCTATTTCTCTCCAAGGCCAGGTGAAACAAACATAGTCTGTAGCTTGTTCTGAGGGTTAATAAAGCCAGGGTTAGCTCAGAGAAGCAGTAAGAAGACCTTCCCAAGCCCTGGGGTAATGGAATAATCTCCTCTCTTGTATTTACTTTATAAGCTGCAGTCTAGATAAGGACTGGGAAGCATATCCACTGATTTTCACAACTGAAACAGAGATACCTGGAGCAGTTTTTCATGTAATGAAAGGACTCAAAGTGAAAAGCACCAGTATGTAGACTTGTACTTAAGGACTAAACTAAATTATATTTACTTTTTTTTGTCCTTAAGTACTTCCTCAGCCATGCCTGCTAATGACACATTGTGCACCAAACAATAAAACCCTCTTGATAAGCAATCATCATTATATGCCCTTCTTATACATAATACTTTGCTTATATATGCCACACTTTACACGCATCATTGCTGCTCTTTTTAACTGCATTTCCTTTGTTGGTTATACTCAGTGCAGGATGGTACCACTAGAATGGTATTTATTTTTCCCCTCTTCTCAGCAACAACAAGCAAAATGGCAAGAAATAAAATATTTCTGTAAAATGCTTTATCGCTCAAATTGTAAATACACCCTCAATCTTTGCAGGGCCACCTACAGACAAGCAGCAAAAACCATCCTGGTCACTCTGGATCAGGTGATTTAAATGGCAAAAGACAGTAGACAGTTGCTGACTCAAAAAGGAGAGGAGCAGGAAAGGTCCCCTTCCCTGTTTTCCAGGTAAACACATCCTGCTTCCTTCAAGTACCTCATGACATTCGCACAACCTCCCCCTTGGCATTTTATACCCAAACAACTGCTTTGATTTTAGACTAAGCTGTTTTCCACTTAGCTTCACAGATGCATGATCAGTTACTCTTCCTTCACTAATTTTTATGTAAGCAAAATAGTTTTTTCAAGTCACTCGCACAGACATTGATTGCAGTTTTCCAAGATTCTTCCAGAGCACCCAGAAATGCCCCTGCAACTGCTTCTCTGGCTTTACACAGCGGTATTATATCATTATTATACCATCACGTTCTTAACAGAAGTGGCTAATATGCAGCTCTTTGGCTTTGTCCAGCTCCAAGGAGCCCCTGCCCCACCATGCGGTGTGACCAGCGGATCCACTGACACCAAGTTTGCAAAGCCTTCTGACTCCTTGTACAGGGGAGAATTAAACAGAGTTTACCCGCGTGCTGCATGACAACTTACCCAGTCCCCCCAAGCTGGAACTGCTGTCCCCCTTTCCGCTCTTTGGAAAAGCCACGCGTGTGTTTCGAAAGCACCAGCTGCACAGCTATTTGTACACCTACTCTGGAGAGGTAGCAGACTTGACAAGCCCTGGCCTCAGCTTCAGCAGCCCGAGGCTGACCAATTCTAGATGATCTTTCTGGATAGCTTTCTTCCTTCTTTCTACAAGCAGGCTGCACTGCCACCTTCACTCTTCTCTGCAGTCCTCATTGCTACTCCAGAACATCGTACCTAACATTATTAGGATAAATAGCTCAAATAGCACAACTCGGTACCGCACAATCATCTGCAGTAGAACAGCTTTAAACGACCCTTTTATTACCTCGAGGCACAAGCTGAATTTGCTGTCAAATTATCCAGTATAGCCTTCTTAATTCCCAGAAGTGACTGCAACTGACAGTAAAAGCATTTTTATACTCTCAAATCGCTTCAATGTTTTCTGTCCAAGTACTTTTCAGAGTCGCAATGGAAAGGATAACCGTTATCTCCTGTATTAAATTGCCTCGGCTCCTTCAGCAAGTATTTGGAAGCAAATGCTTTAATTAGACTCCCTCATCCTTTGTATAGAAACTGAGCTACTTCAAACAGTAATGTTTCCTAGTTTAATGCATATTAAAACACAAACAAAAAAAAATGCATCCAAATAATTTGCAGTACACTATTCTTCACGTTCAGTGGGACCAAAGCTTTCACACATCGGTCAGCTTTTGCCTCTCATTTGTCAGTCACGGGTGCCACCTTGCACATCTGGAGAAGCAGGGCTAAAGTCTGAGCACACAGATTAGCGGCTATCACCCGAGTACACAGAACCAGTACAACGTTCCGAGGCACTAGCAGGGGGGCGAGTGAAGTGTCCAGCAACACTTCATTTTTAATGTGTCTCCATTCATCTACAAAACAGGGTCCAAAGACACTTGCCTATTACAAACCAATATTCTGCCTCTCAAAGTCCCTGCATGTGAGTCTGGCTGGCACTTCATTTGTCAGTACCTTAATTCTGGTAGGCATCTCCTGTCACGACCTATCAAATACTCTCTGCTGTCTCAATGGACCATTCATAATATTGATGAGCTAAAATGTGTGTGATCACTGTGCCCTGTAACAAAAGCAATCGTTTATACCATTGGTAACTATGCACAGCTCCTTTAAAATGTAATTAACCTTCTAGGACAAAAAAATGGAAAATGAAACAATAATGGCCTCAAAGGAGGCAGAAAATGCAATAATCAATAATAGTCATAAATACTACTATTAACATTCAAAAGCTGCTTAAGGGAGATAAAGGGTGCAACAGATTTTCACTTTAAAAAGTGGATCTGAATCATTAAGAGACTGTTGAATCATAAACTGCTTTTCAGCAATGTTTATGTGGCAGGAACTTCAGGTAATTGTTATAAAAACACTGCTAATCTCCGGGAAACATACAAGTACAGTAACTGAAAGAAAGAACCTAACAATAGCTGGAATGCAAAGTGCTTACAAATATTTAATTTGCATAAGAATCAAATGTTGCTTACTTATGCACATAAAAATTACAAAGATGGTAATAAATTCGCTGTTGCTTTTCAGACTGATGACGTTCAACAGCCTTTACACCTGATAACAGAGGGAAAAAAAAAAGCACACTTTTCAGTTGACTTTTCTTTCATAATACTGGGGTCAGAAAATCATAGAATCATAGAATTGTCAGGGTTGGAAGGGACCTTAAAGATCATCTGGTTCCAACCCCCCTGCCAATGGCAGGGACACCTCCCACTGAAGCAGGGTGCTCAGAGCCCCATCCAGCCTGGTCTTAAAAACCTCCAAGGATGGGGCTTCCACCACCTCTCTGGGCAACCTGTGCCTGTGTCTCACCACCCTCATGGTGGAGAAGTTCTTCCCAATGTCTAACCTGAATTGACCTCTCTCTAGTTTTAATCCATTCTTTTGCTTTCCTTAAAATCGACACTTCCGGGGTTGTTTTCCCCTATTTGACTCCACTACTAGCACAGCAACAAGATAAACTTTTAAACATGCAAATGAATGAATGCAACATATTGACAGCAAAACCTCGGTCCATGTGTATTCCACAAAAGACGGTTGAAATGCATTTCTAAGTTTTCTGTGCTGCTGAAAATAGACAAACATTTTGTTTAAAGCCCACAGAAGCCGTAAGAATGTCAGGTCCACCAAGTCAGCTAGACCCTTATATTTCTCCAAGCAACTCCAAAAATACTAACTAGGTTCTCGTTTAAAACCACCCCGACACCAAGTTTGATGACTGCAGCTTTTTAAAAATCACCTTTTTTTCTTAACAAATTTTATCATAAGCAAATTCTTTATTTTGTTATTAATTATGCTGCAAACTTCTATGAACAATTTTGAACTCAGTATGGCAGCTTCTGTATTGGAAGCCCAACCCAGCAGATGAAGGGTGATGATGAACAGAAGAATAAACCAAACATTTTCAATAAGGATCCCGCCCTCAAAAACACTTCACCAAAGTTTCTGCATAAATAATTTAAAAGGCAACTACAGTCAATGAAGCATTCTTTACTGAAGAACATGTGCATCAAAGCACTGCTTTTAGTTTCTGTGCCTCACAGTGAGCTAGTTATAATGTGCGCAATACGTAAAAAAAGATACTTTGCCATTTGGCACATTTTCTATCAAGCACCTCTTTTGAATGCTACATTGGATAGGAGAAGTGCAATGCAATACCAGCTTAACAAGAGTTTTGCACTTACCAGAATTGTGGCAGTAGTCTGTACACTGTGGAATTTGGATTGTAAAGGCCACCAAATCTGGAGCTAAGAGAGATTCTGGCTTTCTACTCTCATTGAGCCATTTACTGCTGTGTAAGTCTCTGGTGTCAGAAGGGCCTTGAATTAAAGGAATCAGCTTCTCTTTTCCACCATCACCTAAGATAAAGATTAGACTCCTTACAGCTTTTACCGTAACAAAAGGAATTTTCAACACAAGCATTCACTAGTCCAAAGAGAATCGTTATTAACATTGTAAGTAGACAATTAAAAGAGGAAATGGAAAGAGCAATCTCATATAAACTACTCAACAACCTCCTTAATGTTATCTTGTAAACATCTTTACATTCAGGAGGGTTTCAAATAAATCAATCCGTTCTTTTTCAAATAGTAATTTCCACCCCAACTTTATAAAATAGCATCTTTAAAAATCACTGTGAACAAAACTGAGTCAAATACACCACATTTTTAATGTTCTTAACATTAACTGCCTTTTATATGAAGATATCAACAGGAAAAGTTCCTTCATGCTCTTCAAGGAAAATTCTATTGAAGAAATTTAAAAGGTATTATTTATCACAGACCCCTCAAAAACTTCACAAGCAAAACACATACTTTGTAGCATTGAAGAAAAATGAGACAGTAAACAGAATACATCCAAACTATGCTACAAATATAGCAAAATGCAAGTAGTTGTGTAATATGAAAATGCAGAGTTATTCCTGTTTCTTCAGTCCTTTTAAATTAATATTTCTCTCTGCAGGAAAAAATATCTTTTATTTTTTTTATTCAGTGTAAAAAATTGACTATACTGGAGCCAGACTGGATCATCCTGGCACACTTAACAATAATAATAAAAAAAAACCCAAACAGAATACAAAAAAACCTCTCTGATTCACAGGAACAATGAGTAAATTCTTGTTTCAGTAACTCTCCTTGTAAAAAGCAAGGCCAATTCTCCTATACAGGCAATAAAGTTTTACATGGTCCAGCTGCACATACCTGGGGCTTTGGCACAAATTTTTATTGATCCCACGGTCCCAGAGGCGCATTTGACCAATGATGTGCTGCAGTACTTCAATTCAACATTCTGGATTGAACCCTCAAGAGTTGGCAGGGGATTCTTAGATTTCACACCTAATAAAAGAAAACTGCAAATGTACTTGCCTGTTGAATTTAAATATTTTTATATTCCTTCACCAAGGCATTTAAACTTAATTATACTTTAATTATCTAGCTTAGATGTTATACTCTTTTTGCCGCGATTCGCAGTTTTTAAATGGAAGTGCCAGAACACTGTATATTGGCTTTTTAACACAAAGAGTTCTGCATAAAATATATACAGATACTGCGAGGGAAACACACGAGGCCACTTAGAAACTGGAAAAATAAATACAGATATGTACATGTACATACACTTTTGTTTTCACATTTTAAGTCCTTACCTCAACTATTCTCTTTCATGTTTTTATGATGACCCTTTCATTTCGGGACCTTAAAATGACAAAGTGTTTTCAGCCTACAGTTAGACAACAGCATTTTACTTGGTAGCAGTGTAAAGCAGCTGAGCGGCACAGAAGGCCAATGGCACACTTGCCATTTTTCAGTGGAAACTGAAGTTCAAACCTCATCTTAGGTCACAAGTGGAAATGTTTTTGTGGTCTTTCCTCGGCCGCCGTTTGCGCAAACCAGAAAACTACCGCACCGGTTGGAAGCAACCGGTGCTATCGGCAGTTCCCGCTGAAGGGCTGCCTAGAACCACAGCAGCAGCAGCAGCTGGGGATCCTGCAAGGCAGGACCGAGGTACCTTGGCAGAGCCCAAGGGCAGCCCCCAAATCAGCCCCAGAGTTTGGACAAAGGGGGCCACCCCCCCCGTTCTGTAGCACCCTGCCTATCACAGAAAAATATAGAAATTTACCTGCGAATTAGAAATAAATCATTTCAACACCCCTAGGAAGCATGAAAGGAAAAACTAGCAGAAGTTACCATTTATTGTGGGATTTCTTTTTTCCACTTATGCAAAAGCGAATTGGAATTTGTCAGTTAAAATTGGCAAGCAGCTTGTTAATTATGCAAAGATTTCTGTAATTATGGAACCACTTCCTCGCATATGTAACACAGAATTTGTTCCAAAGTCCAGAATTATCCAAGGAAACTATTAGGGAATATCAGGTGAAAAAAAAATTCAAAGCATTTTGATATGCATTGCACAATAAAGAAAGGTACTATGTTCTCTACATAATGAACTCGTTAGGTTTCTGCATAATCTCTCAGACTTAACCCAAAGAACAACCTTTAACACATATTAACTAGTAAGGAAAAATTCATTAAAAAAATATAGGAATTGGAAGATTTAGGATTAAACCTGGCAATTGTGCTCGGTCCACTGTGCTTATTCCAGTTCCTAAACATGGGAGTGTTATTTGCTAGTGCATACAAAATTATTTGGTAAACAGAGTTCCTGATGTACTTTTATTTAAGCTTTGTTCTGGGAAGACATTAAAATATTGTTTATTAAAAAAGTACTTTCCAAGGTAGGAAGAGAGACGCAGCACACAAAGGGACACCCGGCATTCAGCAAACCAGCCTACCACGTGAAAGAAGGTTCCACATTCTCTGCATACTTCCTTAGTGAGATTTAACCTGTCTGCTGTGTTCCAGGTCTTCTCTAATCAGTGATGCAGGGAGGCTCCAACAATGCTCACCTCAACCTATCGGTGTGCCTGCCACTACAGCACCCATCAGTCTGAAAGATCAGCTACCAGTTTTAATCTCATGAATATAGCCTCCTTCCCAGTCTGCATCTAAAACAAATCAAAAATTTGACACATTCATGAGCTGTGTCTCATATTACACCTTTGATCTGAGGCGTGGTGTCAGACACAACTCAGGAATTTGTCAAAAGCAGATAAGGCATCTGCAGGCATCTCCTAGCCTTGGCTTCACCTCCTCAGCTTCCTATAAACTTGTGCAAATAGAAATCATTGTGTTTAAAAAATAAATAAATTCTAAAAGGTATGTTCTTCCCTGTCTTCTGACTATTGAAAAACAAAGATTATAAAATTTATTAGTAGCAGCCAAGATTACATTAAAAGGAAAACAAATCCGAGTTCACAATTTGACCCCCATCTTTCAAGTCTTCTCACAACCGGTAGCTTTGTGCTGTGTCCATCTTTCAGCAACTCTTCTGTGCCTCAAAATACAAGGTGTGACTTCAGGTAATCTTCAATAGTGAAGTGAGAGAAAGGCAAGTACTTCTAAGAGCAAATACTTTCCATCATGGAGTCCACTTTTAGATGCATTACCCTGGACAACCTCTCTGCATTATAACGTACAATAGGTACCCATGTTTACACATGGTGATTAAACAGCCTCTTTCAGTTGAATCAGGAGTTCTGGTAACAAGCCTGTTAACGCTAAGCAATCATTTAATTTAAGACCTGTTAAAAATGCCACCTAATTAGTGATTTTACACCAGTGATCTACATATCTTCTACTCATCCATTCATAATAAGGTGAATTTGCAAAGATTAATGGAAGTCCAAGAGACAGAATCTAAACAGATCAATAGAAAAGACATGAAACCAGCAAAAGTGGTATGTTACTGATTCTGAGGACAAGAGTCAGGACTGTGTGCTGCCAAATCCCTGAAATACAGAAAATAATTCCTTAGAAAGATCATAAAAGAGAGAACTGTAAAATATGCTATAGGAAATGAAAAAGGCCTAACTAAACCTTCAAGAAGCAGCTCCACATGAATTCTCCCATACTGAGGTTATGGCCTCAGAAGGAATAATCTCCATTTTTAAAGCATTAAGTACCAATAAACTATGGTTTAGCAACATGATATTGTACAAGACTGTCACATACATGTCAAAATGACTTCAAATTCTGCAACATCATCAATCCATGAATAAAAGCAAGGAGCTATTAAGCAAGTTAAATAACGTTTAGGCCTAAGCCTTACTGGAATCAAGAGAAAGTGTCCAATTATTGTCACAGAAACACATACTTAAGTTTTATATGACTAACAGAGAAAAGTTAGTAAACAAATCAGAGCAGAAGAGGAAACCTAATTTCTTTGATGCGAGACCACTTATTTGTGTTCAGTCCCTGCTTAAGCAGGGCCCTCAGTGAGAAGTTGGAAATGTCTGTGCTGAACTTGGTTAGAGAGATGGCACTTCTGAGGAACATGAAGCTAAACCCAAACCTAATTCCTTCCTCCCTGCAGTACAAACAATAGCAGCCACAAAGACCGGCTCTAGCTGGCATCAGTCCTGCTTCTCATCTTCAAAGCACTGGGGGAGCAGGAGCATTCACGTTCTTTGTTGCAGAAGAACAGCAGCAGCACAGGGTCTTCATCTCTTTTGATCATTGTGCTTCCTCGCACACAATATTTGAAAATTCTGGGAGTTTCTGTTTGGCCCTTTTTTTGTACTTTTTTTTTTTTTTTCTTCTAAATTGGAAAACCAGAGAGAAAGACAAAGATTTTTCTAAAATGTAGAAACCAAGCTATGCATTCTCTGTTTTTTCTGTAGTAGAACTAAATTTTTGTGATGAAGTTTCCCACACATCTTCACTGTGTTCATAATTCCAGTTTTTATCTGTCACCATAGCCCACAGACCACATTTTGCAGCCCTAACGTAGACACTCACATGCTACTATTTTATTTTTTCTTCACCATAGTAATTCAGGCTTCTTATTCTAAGGAGGTGTCATGTGGAAAGGTTTTTTTCCTAACTTAATTTAGCATTATTATTGTTATTCTGATTATCATTATTTTCTTTCAACTGTGTTGACCAGTTTTCAGTCTGCATTTATTTTAAGTAAACTACCATTTTCTTCATCAGAAAATAAGCTGCAAAACCCACACGTATGCACACATGAAACAAAAAAATTAATCTCACAAATTTTCAGTACTTTCAGAATCAGGCACACAACCATTCATACACTGGTCTTCATCTTGGAGATCAATATTAACATCTCTGTAACTAACCACTTCAATGGTTAAGCTGCTCGTAAACTAAGTAAGGCTTCTCCATTTCCTAACCACTAGAATAGAGGTAAGACTGTCATTCAGAAAGGGAGATTCGCATATTGCCAAAAACTTCCCAGGTGGCTACGGAGTAACAGCATTCCACCCCCAAGGAGAATCACTTAAATCTGGTGAGTCCCTGTTACTACGTTCCCATTTTGAGGCTCCACACAATGACCTTCATGCAAGTCCTCATCTGCCTTAATCCCCAACCTTCTTGAGTTTTCTGAACTCCTGCTTCAGATGTAGAGCTAAATAAGATACCCGTGATTCAAAGGCTGAAAATCAATATTGAGGAAATCATAGAACATTTGGAATGTTTAAGGCATTCTAGGTCAGAAGCACCTTTGAATAATTTTTCATTGATAATATGGTTTAAGTGATTATCCAGTCAAGTAAAATGAAGAACTCCCTTTACCCACTGTACTAAGGCCAGACAGCAGACATTCATGGACTTTCTACCACAAGCTATCAAAAGGACAAGGACCATCCGGAAACATTCTCAGCGCAGGGTACAGAAACACAGTCTGTTCATGGTCTGCTCCTTTTGATCTAAACATGAATGTTTAAAAAAAGGAATACTACCTTCCATCTTGAAAAACATATAGTATTGCAAATTCCTCTAAAATCTTGCTGTGAAAAGTGTAGTTTTGGGCAACTTACTATGTTAACTTTTTACTGCTAACATTCAGGCTATCTAGGCACCGCCAATTATAGGCATACCTAATTGGAGTTACTATTTTAGATCTGGCAACATGGCGTTGGTCAGGACACAAGATTAAAGTGGCTTTAGTACCACCGCTCCTGCTGATGTAAACAGAGGTTCAAGAAGGAAAGGATTGATTTTTCTTTCTGCACAATTCAACAGCTGCGTTTCACATACTGCTGTACCAATCCCAAGTTAATGCAATAAAATTACTTCTGTCTTCCAGGAAAAGGCCAATAAAATAACAGATTCTGAATCTCTAACTCTCAAAAGCGTGTCCTATTAATCCTTGTATCTATACGTTTTCAATAGACAAATGCCTAAGAATTACACAGATGCAAAGAACGGAGAACTTGAGAAACTTTCACCAAAATATTTGAAGAAAGACCCTGAAAAAGACAGAGGAAAGAGCTTATAGTGTCCACCCCTAGTATCATACCCTTTAATTGGAAGCGAGCACTTGCCATAGATTGCTTCCATCTTAAGTCATGCAAGCCATCTATCCCTTTCAAATACGGCAGTTTTGCTGTATCTGAGGAGAACTTCAACAGCTCATGAAAAATAGCAACATGTAAAATATATTAAAACACTTCTATTCATTAATATATAGCAATATGATCACTAAAATAATGGACTGCATTTTCTATCCTGAGTGTTTAAGTCTAGTTCAAGTTCAATCCAGTGCCAGTTCAAATGCCTTACCTTCAAATACAAAAAAACATCAGTTGCAATATAACCTAAGACTCCCTGCGCTTTACAGCTCTTGTTTTAGTATAAAGGTGAGTAGCAACTAGAGGAAAAGGACTGCTACAGCTTTCTAGGACAGCAAAATGGAGCATGAAAGAACAAAGTCTTAAACAAACTAGAGTTCATCTCGGATCTCATCACCTTCTGTGATGCTCGTCAACCGGGGAGCTCATTTCTCCAAGACACGTCTATTTAAATAAGCTATTTGGTAAATAAAGCCTGCTTTCCTAAACGTTTGTATTCCTTTGCCCTTAAAAAGCCTCACTCCCCAGAACAGATGCAAACCTTAAAGTGCTATATAACATACCTACTACGCAAAAAGACGAGAAATGCTGTATCTCTCCGGGACCTACACGTGGTTGTGAGCTTCCCTGTAACACATGTGACGCCTGGTCAACTGCTTGCTGTCAAACAGTATCAAATGACTCAAATCTCTCTAAAGCTCAAATGGAGATAGTTCCATAAAGGACAGAACAGTTATGGACCAGTAAAACAGTCAGCAAATTGAGGATTCTAGAGAATGGAGACAGGAGTTGTTCAAGTTGTAAGGAAACTGCAAAGGTTTATAAACAAAAGAAGAAGGGTTGATGTGTTTATTAACACAGTTATCAAAAAAATAATAAAGAATTAACATCTAAGGTGCAATCGTCAACAGTTTGATTTCCTGAGTTGCCGGGGGTACTGGGACAAGTGAAAGAGAACATTAACATCTTCCAACTGGGAGGGGAAGCCAGCAGTCATAGGTTACAAGGTGTTCAAGAAAGGTTGCTACTGCGGATGCTGACTGTAAAGGAGTAGGAAGCAGCAAGAACGCAGTAGCTGAGGCAGGGTGGGTAAGTAAAACATGCTAGAGATGACATGGAAAAAGATTAAAATACAGTCTATCAGTACTATTTGAACTCCTGTCTCAAACAGACAGTATATGCTGCTTTAAAGAACAGAAAGATCAGAGGCTAGCCCTTCGCATGTAGTTTTCCACATGCGTAGATGACAAGATTCCATTTCCTTTAAAGATGAGTTTTGTTTCTCTCTGGAGTATTATTCTTTCTCAATTAGAGTTCTGTGGGGCACTGCATTTCTTTATGATATAACTGTGCTCCTGCCAGCAATTTAAATATACATTTTTTAGGATATAAACTGGAAGACCACAATGCTCCAAGTTGAACAAAAATATTCATATTTTCTTTTAAATATTCTATGAAACTATTGAGGACTTTTAGAGAAACAGCACATTTAGTGCCTGGAATGGCAGTTTCTTACACCAGGAGGATATTAACCTTTAATCCTTGAAATCATTAAAGAAATGTTTGTAGAAATATTTTTAGCCTCTTTATCTGGTCAAAGTACTGGAAGTTAAGTCGTGTCTGTACAAACCAATCATTTCACCAGCAGTTTTATATTTCTTTAAAGCCTCATATAAAAAGCACCTGCTTAAAGTGAGTAATGGAGTTTTATATTCATTGCACTTAGGAACAGCGTATGTAACCTATTCCGTTTTCCTCCCATGTGGAATATATTTCAGCTTATATTGCACAGCACATTACCGATGTGTATGAAGACTGACTGATCAGCAATTTGGACTGCAGGCAGCAACCTGCATCAGTACTCTTTTTTCCCCCTCTTTTAAATACAGTATCCACTTGATTCACCAACACAAATTAAAAGCATCCTTTAAAGATGATGATCTCACCTCATAGTGAATACATGAAACCCATACATGCTAATGCTGTAACAAGGTCAGGCTACAATCTACAGCACACAGGCCGCACACCAACAAGCAATATACACACTGTGAGTGTTATGAAAACAGAAGCTTACACACACACATATATATATATAAATCTTCCCTTAGTATTTTTAAGTAAGCTCCCGTTTTTCATTTAAAGACCAACAGTTAATTTTGATAGAACAATTTAAATATTTTTTGTAATTACTTTTGCATAATCAACCAGAATCGTACAATCATATTTAGGACTTCATTGAAACATGTATGTTTTGTATACATATTTATAATACACTACATTACGCAGAGAAAGCACACCGATGTCAACGTACATCAAACAACGCCCTCAGCAGACTGCATCTTCACAAACCAGATGCTACCTGGAAGTGGGCACTTATTCTTTGCATCTTCTTCCACCCACATATCTCTATGATGCTAAGTTCTAAACATGAAAAAGAAATTTGCCAGAACAACTTAAACTAAGCATAGAATTACCCATCAGTATTACTGCACGTTAAGTACTCGCTCACTGAACTAAACAGGAAGAAGGGCTATATTACTTTAGCTTGATTAGTACCTCATGGAATGCTGCAGAAGTTCTGAGGTCAAGGCGAGTTTACAGAGCTCATGATAAGTGAAAGGAACAGATATTCTGTACTCACACATCTGAAGAAGTGGTATCTGATTATGGAAGTACATGTTTTCTCTCTTATAATTAGGTTAGCACTACATTAAGCCTGTTTGTTATGAATTTTAACTCCAATAGTACAGTAAATCTTGATAAATCTACCCAACATTCAAACACCTGAGGAAGAGAGGACTTCAGCGTTAAAATGAAATCCCAATAAATCTCCAGAGTACCTTACAATGGCATCCAAAGGATAATTCAAAAACTAAAAAATAGTAATGTTCCTCTGTATTAAAAGCTCCATATGAACTTACTCTTTTTATGATGCTTCTTTTGCCAATTCGATGTCCTGACCAAAATTTCAAGTATGTACTGAATGTCCTTATAGGAATTATAGCTCAGCTTAGTTTATAAAAAGGAGGTCTATATGAATGCCAGTTGTATGCTTTTCAACAGAAGGATGTAAACTTATTTAGCGATCTGTTTTTCTCTTTCATCTTATCTCTAGTTTCTGTGTAGATTTATAATGCTCATTGTTTCCAATTTTAACAAATCACCTAATGGCAGAAAGGAAAATATGTTAACCTTAGAATTATTTGCAGTTGTGGAAATCCCTTTTGTCTGGCTCATGCAATGCCTGCAATCTGTTTTAAACACAGATTGTCTGTCTTTTGTCTGACAGCCACCAAGCTGCACAAATTACTTTCTGCCTGTTCACCTGTTTGCAGCTGTGTCTGTGAGCTACGGATTCTGTAGTTTGACTTGAGCAACCACTCCAGGATTGATGACATGTGCTGCTGATAAACTGAGCAATTTGAAGAAATTACTGGCTAAACTTATTGAAAGACATCTGTGCTTGAGCTGAGAACTAGAAGCCTTCAATTGTGTGTTTGCAACCTGCAGTGGCGGCAGTCTGTTTGAAGTGATAGCCTTCTGTAAGGGAGCCGGCCCCGGCACAACAGAACTAAACCATCTTGGCAACATATTTCCTCACACGCCACTAGAATTCTGCTTTTTTGGTCTTAAATGCACCTCCTAGATAGAGGATATAACAACAATTAAGACTTCCTATACACATCTAGCAGAAGTGACTTGTTTGGAAGTGTTTCCACTTCTCACTCACATTTGGCATTCTGCACCATTTCCCAGCCTTCTCTGCTCTGTGGACAAGTCCTGGGCAGTTATGGCAGCACAAGCACCTCATGGGCAACCTACTCTTCCGTGAGCTGAGGCAACATGCCTTGGCAACACTGCGGGCGTACAGCTCAACTCTTCTTTCCACCTGAGGTACTTCATTGCCTCTTCAGCTAACCAATAATAACACCTGAAATTTCTGCTCTAAAATTTCATAACCACCAGGTTGTAGTTCCAAGCCTGGTGAATCAGAAGAATATTTGGGTTTCTGGGGGATATTTGCAGACATAAATTTTACACTCAGAAAGCCCAAGGCTGGTATCTCAGGGTTAGCGTGTGCATGAAATTCTTTTGGTTTAAGAACTCCCCCAGACTGGTGAGCGGTGTGCAATGGCTAGTCATTTCTAAGCTGTGCATTATATTTAGCAAAATAAATTCCCGTTGCTTATTTGTTCTTACACATTTAGCATAAATGTTTTTCAAATATACATTATGCCAGAGTAAGCCAGAGCAGAATCCTACACACCTTCAAATGTCTTATTAGCCCAGAATAAACAAAAAGTGAAAAACAGCATTAAAATTGCTTGATACAGTAATGAGAAAAAAAACACAACACAAAAAACACCACAAAAAAGAACAACAAACAAAGAAAAACACAGAAGCAAAACCAATAAAACAAAAACCCAAACAAGAACAACAAAAAGCACACGCCAAAAAAATTAAACAAAGAAACCAACTCACACAAAAAGAAAACTGTAAATGAAGGGAAAGCGTGTTAAGCCTAAAAGAGGCGCTTAAGGGACTTCCGAAGCATGCAGTCAGGAGCACAGAAACTGTCCACTTTCACATCTGCACAATAAACCTCCATCCCAAGCCCTCTTTTCTGCATTTGAAAGTGATTAAATATGCGATATTGAAGTACACGCAGTGACCCATCAAAACAAACTATTCCTTTCACCTTGTCTTTGCTACTACCTCACACTAAAATCCAAGGTACTGACTAAAGAGATCAATAGTGGAGACTGATACCGGTGCTTTTCCTTGGTTCTCGCAAATGAAACTGGTGCTTCCATTTTAGTGAGGGATTTGAAGGCAAATATTACCTTGAAAAGCATCTTCACTAAGAATCATACCGATTTTCAACACATGTATTTGATGAAAAATGACCACTGTGCTTAAACACATTTGGAAATAGGAAACCAAAGCTTTCAAGTTAAGCGGCTATATAAACTGGGCTTTCATATTTCAGGTCCCATAGACTGGACTCAACGCAGAGCTGAAATGACCTCCTGGAATAAGGGATATAGAGTTTACTGTGTACGCATACAATAAATCAAGTCCTGATTAGGTGCAGCTAATAACTATACGTAAGCAATAATGAAAGCTTAAGATGCTGTGCTATAGCAGATATCTAAGTAAATACAGCATGTTTTTATCTTTACCCTCTACGCATATTGCGAGCTCAAGCGTTTTTAATGTCAGCTTTTATTTTATAAGAGCTAAGTCGTGAGAACATTCTTATGTACCACTTCATAACTCTGACACCAAGTATGTATAAAAAGATTAGCCTTTATTTGGTATAAAATCAGTTGGCAGTTTTACATCTGTGCAATGCAACATAAATACCCCAGCTGGCATCTGAAGCTCACACACATATGGACTTCAAAACAGAAACTTCCTTATTTGCAGCACTGCCAGGGTAATTTTGTATACTCTGCATACTACAGCTATTTGTCAGGCCTCTGCAGGTGTGCACTGCACATAAACACACAGCTGTAGTCTAGCAAGCCAAGTGTTCCATCAAACACATAAAGGGAGACCTCAGCAGCTGGATTAGTCATCCCTGCAACAGGTCCAGGGAGAACAATATGGGTTAGTATTTTTGGAAAAGCATGGATGGTAAATTTACGATTATGCTGGCCTTACCAAATAACTGCTGGATTGTGTCATTTTTATGCAACGTCTACTTATTAAAGTTTTTGTTAGAATGGCTGGAACAGACCGAATATTTTTTAGTTTTTAATATAAACAATAAGGTAGTTTATGTATAAAATAGTTTATTAAGTGCAAAATGTTAAAAGGTTTTCATGGTAGTGGTTAGTTTTTGACAGATGTTATAATTATTTGCATTGGCTTTAACAGACAAATCACTGGAATCAATTATAGTGAGTATATCATAAAGTTTCTTACTAGTTATATATTGGACTTTGTCACATTTACTCTAACTACATAGCATTTTTCTATCTCTGGGTTTTGCTCTAACGTCTTAGATCACAGGTGAATTCCTAAATAATAAAACAAAGGAGA
The DNA here is from genome assembly GCA_027560015.1 of Chloroceryle amazona. Taxonomy (NCBI): domain Eukaryota; kingdom Metazoa; phylum Chordata; class Aves; order Coraciiformes; family Cerylidae; genus Chloroceryle; species Chloroceryle amazona. The sequence goes on from JANHFX010028159.1 coordinate 42,741, forward strand.
GAATGAAGTGCAAAATAAACACTTCTGTAATTAACTTGCTTGCTTGTTTCAAGTAGGTTTTTAATGTTTTTACAAACAAAACAAAAATTACCCTCAGAACTCTCTGGGAGACACCAGCATCCACAGGACTTCATGGTGGTCATACAGATGTTAGAAATATTTTCATCAACCAGAAAAAGCAGTAAGCCTAATTTTATGCAAGTTTCCTTTAAGAAACTTCATATGTGAAAACTAAGAATAAAATGAGACAATAAGAAAATGAACAGAACTCTTAAATCAATTTGCCACTTATTTATCCAAAATATTCACTGTAGAGTATGCATTTTATGAACACTATTGGGACAAATCCTAGGGGCACTTCATCCATTAACCTTGGAGTTCAAAGAACGGGCAGGCCCGTGTGCTTGATTCTCTTTGGTGTTTGTTTACAATCACAAGAATTCAGCAGATCTTGCCCACAGCTCTCTTTTCTGAAGGTGACATATTGACACACTCGTAATAGTTCTTTCACGTGCTGGGATGAAGATGTCAACTGAACACATCAGTAGGGTGGACACTGCCCAGCACCAAGAATGTTACCACACTCCACCTCACATCCAGCAATACTTGGCAGCACCCGGAACACTGGGAGCAGGAATCCATTCCCAACTGCCCTTTCTTCATTAAGTTAATGGCGTGATTTCAAGAGAGAGGAGAAGGGGCTTCTTAAAGCTCACTTTCTTAAACATGACCTAGTGACATCTGAAGACCTTGTATCTGTCATCCACCGGGAATATCACTAGAAGTGGCTCAGCAACATACATAAAGGTTAGGATAACAGAATTACTGGTGGGTACCTAACAACCACATAGTGATTTCCTCATGGTATTAGAGGTAGCTGCTGTTCTTTTAAGCCCAGCAGGCTGCAGTAAATGCTGAAAAGGCACACATGACAGCAGGGACAGAGAGGTGAACGATGCTCAGTCATACTCAGTATGAGACACACTGAAACATGCCGTAACATAATCATAAAGAAATGCTTCAAAACAGAAAATGGATATTTGGAATATAGGGAAAATGGAAATTGCAAAGTTCATTATTCCTTTTATGCAAGCAAATCTATCTTTCTGAATCAAACCAGAGCACTTATCATTTCAGGAAAACCTATTTTGCACCTATCTTGGATCCACAGCCTACAAAAGAAAATACTTCTAAAGCTTTAACCATGAAATTACTCTCTTCTGCTAAACTGAAGACAGAGTCCATATCAAAGATACTAGAGAAATGGAGCAGGGCAGACGCCGTAGTGTACCACTGACAAGAAAATCATGTTTAACAGAGAAAAAAAATTACTGATTTATTAAAGTGATCTACCATCATATAAGACCTCCTGAAAAATGAACAGGCCTTACTTCAGAAAAAAACCTAAGCCATCTTTCTTGAAAGATAGCTAAAGATGATCAGGACATTATAGAGTAAAATCATGTGATGTCCATGAAGTGAAAGTGTGCCATTCCAAACGACTAGTCCTTTTGCCAAAAAAGCTGAATTTGCAGGAAACCTTTAACAAAGTTCTGTGAGCATTACTAAAAAAATTAAAAGGTAAATTAGCAGTTCTAAGTGTTAATCAATACCACGCAGAGAACTATAAAAGAATAGAACTGACAGTGGGGGAAGGAGAGAGAGGAGGAGGTTGCAGGGCATTGCTTTTCCCTGGGTGTTACAGTGACTCAATCAATTTTACAGGGATCTATCAGTCAGAAACTAGCATTCTAATCCTGGTTTTGGCAGGTATTTCCTGCCTGACCTCAAGAAAAACATTCAACTTCTTGGCATTAATTTCTCCCTAGAGAAATACAAAGTCCTGCAGGGGTATTTATTAATCGGATAAGGGAGTATTCATGTTTTGTAATAATTTTATTCGTATTATACAAATTAATCACTATACAATTAGCACAGAACTATTACAGTGTTGCTCTTACGTGTGTCGATCTATAAGAAGTGTTCTACTTGTACATGGAAATAATTTTAACCTTGCTGCTGCAAGATAATCTTCTGGATTAACGGAACGGCACAGTGCTGGTTATACACCAGCCCTGCTGCTGTCAACTCAGCCTCAGCCTTTCCAGAAGCAAAGCTGCAGTATCACCTTTGAAAGTGATGGACCTAATCACACATTTTACTAACTAGCATCGTATTTTGGTACTACAAATGCACAGTGCTCAAGTGTCCATTACTGAGAATCGTGAATGGAATGTCCTAGCAAGGGACAGAAGGCAAGAAAGGAAAGCACTGAACACTGTCATGGTAGTAGGGTAATTTTCTCACAACAGGGAAAGCCCTACAGGAGCCTGTAGAACATCAGGACCTACTTCCCTGAACAGAGTAAATATGGAACTTGGCTTGGTCTTGTTGTAGATATGTGTTTGAGACTGGACAACTCTCTCCAATTAAAAAAAATAAACATCTAGGAACATAATGATGCAAGTTTCCCTTAGCCCGTTCGATGTCCTGAGGAACTGCATTCCAGAACAATTAAATGAAGTCACAGACCTCCTCCTCTGCCTAGAGAGCTCAGGCAAGTGAAGTACTTTCAACAAAAGGCCCTCTCCAGGAAGAAAAATGAATTTATCTGAGCTAACTGATAGGGAAACACAGCTCCTATTCTACTGACGAAGGATGTATCTATACAGCTAGATGGCAGGAATGAGTGTGGGGTTTTGCCTACACAAGTCAGTATTTGGAACTTCTTCACAATCAAGTAATCTCCACTTTTGCTTTCTGTTAGTTTAAAACTCAAATTCAATGACTTGTCCACCTCAGATGGCTGTGATATTAGGCACAGTTCTATTATGTACACCTAAATTGGATCCTGCCTAAAACTGTATCAAATCCTTCTGGAATAAATCAGATCAAGAATAAAGGCATTGCTGAACATTAACATTTTCTGCTGCAGGCAGCATGCAGTTTAAACAAGCATATTAAACAAGAGAATCCACAAACAATTCCTGGAAGGCTGTAATGGTTTCCCAAATTCAAGTCTGAGTCTCAGCAACTACTTAAATTTTAGAACGCACCATCACTAACATATTTAATGTTCCTTAAGAAAGAAAAGAAAAAAATGTCCCCGTTCAAAGAGCCCATGAGCTGAAAAAGGGACAAAACCAAGGTGGGATAACGCAGAGACACATTCCATTGTACAGATGGACAGAAAGGCAAAAGTCGCAAAAAAGATTTTGTGGAATAGAGAAATGGAGGGGAGAACTGCGAAATGTTCTGTAATTTTGGTCTTTATTCTAGTTAAATCTTATCCTGGTAAACATTACAATTAAAAAGCCACCCAATATCTTAAAATGCTTGAGGAGTGCATATTGACTTGATCTCCACAACATGTAAAAAACCTGATAAAACCTAAACTGACAAAGAACTTCCTATACTGAGAACTACACTGTTGCCCAAACAGCTGAAGCAACATTATCAAAGTGTAACCAGTTCCAGCCCGATCCATGGGCATCACACCGACCATGCTTACTTCTCTCTCCATTCCTACCTCCACATTTTTCCCCATTTTTCTTAAAATACAAGCTATTTTACAGGGTGACTGTAATATGATAGTATGATCGTTGCTGATTGCAGTTAGAAACAGACCCTTCTAATCCAGCTGCTCTCTGCTTCAACAAATGCCATTTAGAAGCTACTCCATAAAAACATTATTACTTCATACTTAAAAAAGACATTAAGTCAAGATTTTGGAAATTCCATTCACTTGATTATATGAGCAAGTGCACTATACATTAGATTTATCATTAAAGCAAAAGCCATGAGAACTGTTTTCCAGACTTTAGTTAATGCTCTTATGACACATTTGGCCAATGAAAGGGGATGAAAAACAGTAGTGCTTTGAAGCAATAGCCAGTAAATGCCGCTGTGGTTTACCAAGAGTGGGATGCACAACATATTAGACCACAGCTAATGAAATTAAACCATTTCCTATGTTTTTTAAATGTGTCCTGTATTACTTACTTGGAAACTACACAACTGCTTCATCTTTTAGGTTTTACGTTTTTTCTGTGGTAAATTGTATCTCTTACATCTACTGGTAATTAAATCAATAAGTGACTACCACTGTTTTGTATTTTATAATCATATTTATGCAAAATAACTCAATGAATTCCTGCATGTTCTTTTTCATTTCCACATAAAAATGAAATTCTAACTTTATGCTTCTTATTCAAAAGGTCTGAGGAGAAGATCACCAAGAGGAAAAGAGGATAAACTATCTGCATACAACCTACTTAAGATGTGCACTGGTATGAAGTGCCCTTCCATAATATGCCCATGAAGCATGGATGTAATATAAAGCTTCCTTTACAGTTTGACAGAAAAAATTCTCCTGGCAGATCGTTTGATGCAGTAGATTTTTCAAGCTTTAACTCCAGTACTAGTATTACTATTTCAGCAAACCAATGAAGTGGCTTCTTTACCAAAAATAAAACGCTATTTGTCCTCGGCTCTTCTAAGGGCTTGAAGAACCAAACAGATAATTTATCTTCTAAACCCATTTACTTCTCCAGCATTTTCAAGTATTTACATACTAATTATAAACCTATGGTTAAAGCCTAGCTAAATTAAATCCTTAAAGAAGGCAATATGTCTCCATTACATAGCAATACTTTTTATATCATCTTACATCAATAAATCCATGAAACACAGTGTTTTTCCACACAGTTTAAGGCAGAGCGCTCACATGTGAAAATTAATTCATTTATAGCAATCCAACTGGCTGATGCCTAAAGGCAAGAACTCAATTCTCCTAAGTCCTAAGCTTTCCAAATAAAGTTTTTCACACATTGTCTTTAATAAGTTAATTTATGACTAAGCGATGTTAACGAATAGCTAATTATGGTAATTGGAAAAGTTTAGCAGTAAACTGCAGGACAGTCAACAGTCCAGGTCAGTTGTAGATGCTGTCAGTGTAAGGAGCCACTACTATTCTTCCTCAAGGAATATCAAGACACAATTTTGCTGATTATAATCACCAGCAGAGTGAGAAGATTTATGTGCGAGAGATCAGTCATGAAACAGCATCAAACACAACCCATAAGAGACAAGGCAAATGGCAACAGCCCTTCTACTACCCCAAAGCAGAAGAGCTGCTGTCTTCTGTTTGCTACTTAGAAACCTTTTACTAAGTATTTGGAGAAACACTGATATAAAAATTCAAACTCTACTTGGGAGGGAGGAGTGAAGATGCAGGATCTTCCAATTAACAGAAGATATTCTCAAGCAAACCACTTTTTCCTGATAAAAACATTAAAAAGTCAACAGTGGAGCTCTCAATGCAACTACCAATATTGAGACTGTGATTGCTGTATATATTAAAATAAGTCTCCAAAAGGGAAATAAAATGATATAGTTACCGTGCTTAACAGAAAACTGTCCTTATTAGCAGAAGTGTTAAATAACATCATCTTTAACACAAGTTACCCTGCACACCAAAGTGGCAGTGCAGCTCAGATCACATACTCTCATTTCCATAATCATTCGCACATGTCTAGAATGAATACAGTACCATCTTAAAAATGAAAAGCAGACATTCCTGGAGAAATTAATTCAATATTTAGCATGTCACACTAAGAAAAGATCTCCTCCTTTTATAACGCAGAAAAATTGGAACATCATAAATGTTTATAATTTCATTTGCCTTAAAATTCTTCCCATAGGCACAAGCATACACTATGGTTGTGGAAAGATGGTGTTCATGTCTAGAACATCATATTCTAGAAAGGTATGTCTTTCTCTGAAAATAAACATGTACTGAGCATAAAAAAAGAAAATAAATATGTATATATCTCAACACAGAACCTTCTTTACCAAGCATTTCCACATACCTCACATTAACTACTGCTGCTGATGCACCATCACCTCAATAATCTCTAGTACATTCCCAGAAAGAAACAAGTGTACACATCACTGAACTTTGCTTAGCAGATTTTTTCCCTGCAAACAAAAAATGCAAGCTGACCCTTCATGCATATACGTATCTTGAATCCACATATACCAGCATTGCAGAAGTTAGAGCTAATGGGGCCACGCAAGAATGATAATTAGGAATTGCTGTGAGCATTGCTTCCCTTTATGATGACTTCTGAGGAGGATCAAATTCTTCCCTACAGACTGCAACTGAGTTATCCATAGTCAAGTTAATTTTCATGTTAACTTAGCTCTGAGGGGAATTGCTTATGGAACAAAACTAAAATTACTGCATCTGCAACAACAGCATTGTAGCTCATTTGTAATTATTATTTCCAGGGGCAACCCTTTAGTTCTTTGCTCATGGAAAACTGAGCTGAACTATTAAGCCCTTCACTGTGTAGAAGTCGATTATCTCTTCTAGATAAACAGTGAGAAGCCACTAAAGAATGAGTACTAAGCAAGTAAAGCTAAGTGACATTCCCCCTGAAGATCACACATGCTATGTTAAATTAAACATTACCTTGAATCATCTTACAGGACTTTTTATTATACTGCTACAAAAAAAAAATCACTAGCTTCACATCTGAGAATGGGAATTAATTCTACAGTGCTAAGACTCTACTTGGCAAGTGGAAAATGAACCACAGTAAGCAAACTTTTCAAATTATATGCACGCTTTGAAGAACGTGTATATACAAGTGAGGGAGCAAGGGAGAATTTCTCTTCAAGTGCAATTATATGACAGAATAAATAAAATATTCTAGTGTCAAGCTTCTCCATTTACATCACAATGCCTTAGCTGCTACTTGTAGCGGTTACACAACATACGACAGTGTAGTTCCAAAATCTTCAGACAACACCAATAAATACCGGAAAGAATTTTTTTTGCTCAACACACCAACCAGAATGCATAATTAATAATTAGACATATGTTTCCAATGAATTCCCAGAGGAAATATTTAGCTAATAACCTTTTCATGGAGTATACAGAAGCAATATGTCGCCCAGCCATATAAAATGGCAACTCATGTTAAAAACATTAACTTTCGATAGGCTTCATCCTGTCATGGGAAGCTCTACATCCGCCCGTACGTTCCAGCTGAGAAGATCTAGGGTGTCTTGCAAACCTTGCAGCAGGCAGCAATGCACAAAAATCA
>JANHFX010028159.1:49952-107931 GCA_027560015.1 Chloroceryle amazona
GCTCGCACAAAAATCAGCTCGCACAAAAATCAGCTCGCACAAAAATCAGCTCGCACAAAAATCAGCTCGCACAAAAATCAGCTCGCACAAAAAGCACAGACTATGTGCATCAGGAAATTAAGGGAGAGAGAAGACGATGTTAGCGTGATTTGTAAAACTGTATTTACTTCATAGCAATGACCCAAATAAAAAAAACAGTAAAGACTCCTAACACTGGTGGCAAAAGTAAAATAGACATACTACCCTAATAGTTCAAATATCCATACTGATATGGGAACACAAAAATGAACTGTGCAAAATAAAAGAAAACAAGACAGAGATCTCATTTCTTGTATAAGGAATGCATATATTTTTATTTCCTTTGCTAAGTATGTCATCATTGTAGGGCAGGCCAAAAATATCCAGATGTTTTAATAAAACAGATTAAGAATAATCTTGCTGATGATCAGATTTTGTTTTTCCAGAAGACAGTTGTTATGTTAAAAGTGGAGGCAGCTGGCAGTTTTAGAAACCTACTCATTTAGAATTATTCCAACAGCTTCCTTAATGTATTTTTAAAAATAACTAAATTAAAAATAGAAGACAGCAGTTTTGCAATTCGTTAATCGCCATTAAGCTGACAATTCTGTTGCACTCCCTAAAGATTTGCAGAAGTCTAAAACATTTCTGCTGCAATTGTATAAGCTGAGTAATTTGAAAACAAAAAAAAAGTAACGATGAGTATCCTAGAAGAATGTCAGCTAAAGAAATCTCATCTGTTACTTTGCTGGTACGAAAAATAGCGCAGCTATCCAAACACATGGCATACTCAAGGGAAATACAAACAAGAAGAAAACAAAGGAAAACATTCGCTTTTGCTCCAGTTGTGACCAGTGATCACAGAACAGGTAGACCATTTATGTATTCAAGCAACTGAAGGACAGGCCAACCTTCCTTAGGTTGCAAAAATCCCAAAGGAAAGGGAAGTGGAAATGAAACCAAGGGGGAAAGGTATTTGGCTGTACGCTCCAAGAACTGCCTACAGCAGCATATTACAGAGCAGTCCCTGGAGCCCAGCTGAGCTTCAGCAGCAGCAACATTACACCGTAAGGATTGGGTCATCAGTGGCATACTTGGCTGATTAAGAGCTGAGGTAATGTATTTACTTATTTTAGGAAGAAACTGCAGAAAATACAGCCATACAGCCTGATGCACATAGAATTTTTGTACTTGTGTCAAAAAAAAAAGAAAGCACTGAAATCAATCATTTCATTAGAAGGAAATAAGTGATTAAGAGACCTCAAGGAGATTGCATCTTACCTATCTGCAGGGAACACAGAGCAAACCAAAATAACCCCATCACCATATCCAAACCCCACAAATTTCCAACATAAAATCATATTTGTTCCAATAATACCGCACAAGGAAGACTTCTGTTAACCAAGAATTCTCTACAGGCCAGGTGTGGTAGCTTTCACAAATAAACACTGTCTGGCTTTATACCACAATAATATTAATGATTAGAATAGTTTGGGATACAAACAGGAGTTTTCTTTGCAGAGCATATCCACGCAGCTGTGTGGAGGTTTGCTTCACAGCTCTTTACAACTGCAGAATCCCTTTGCAAACAAAACTTTGATACACACCCTCCTATAATCAAAACTCCTACTTTATATTTCTCCTCCTATATCTCTGATCTCGATAAGACTATGACCTTTCAATGTTGACTTCTTTTCTTCCTTTTTAAGGACATTAACAACTTGCATTTAGTGAAAACCTCTCGTATGACCACCAAGTAGGAGTAGTATATAAGAGAAAAACTTTTGCTTCACAGAAAGTTATTTGCCAGTTCAAAATGGAGGGACTAAATCCTACCCACATGCTGACTACGGATCACTGCTTTGCAAATTTTCAACGTAGGGAAGCTACTAAAAGAAATTTCATCTGGTTTACCTCTCAAGAGTAATGCACAAGCTGTTTTTGGCACGATGCCACAAGTATGTTAGGACGTAGCAGAAGGTAGAATTTCAGCTTTGACATCCTTCTGATGGAGGCAGTACGGACATTAGCATTAAGGGACGAGGCACAAATAAACCTACGCAATTTACACAAGCCCAGCATGAACAACAAGAAGTGGGGATTAATTTTAAACACAAAGAATGTAAACAGTCTCAACGTGCAAGATTGCACATCTTTCAGAAAGTAAAAGAAGTGGCTGATGCATTAAAATGAGAGCTTGCTGCAGAGCTTGATAAGAAGGCCAGCTTCTACACACATTCAGCCCTGAGGTGCTCTCCCTGGGGCAATGCCATCATTCCTTCTGCTTTGAGCTGCCTCTGCTGCTCATGTGGGCACATTATAAGCCAGACAAATGGCTAAGTTGAATGAAAAATAACCCTCAGAAGCAGCAGTTTCCAGATGGATCTATAAGCTGAACTAACTGCTCACGTATCTGCCGGATCATTAGAAGGTGTGGGAAAGCTGCTGTCAGGAAGGGGAGGACCACTCTGTTAGACAGTAGTGCGATCCTACATCAGCAACAGGGAATTGCATCCTTTGTAAGACAGCGCAGATGAGGTTCTAAAACCCTCTTATCCTTAGGAAAATGCCTACAATCAAAATCTGGCACCAAAACACTTCAACGGCATACACAAGAATAAGCAGGTGCCAAAAGTTTCAAAAAGACTCTTTGGTTTTGTAAGAGCTAGATCCAAGTTTGATGTGCTTATTCCTTGAACCCTTACAAAGCCTTCCATGGGGGGTATCATTAGACTCAAAAAAATTGTGGTTTTGACTTTTTTAAATAAAAATAAAATCTGTCTGAAATACAAAAAAGGAAAACTTTGAATCAATTGTGAATGAGATGTGATAGTTACAAAGAAACACTGCTTTGTTTCTGAGTGATACACTTAACAGCCTTCCTTGCAGAAGTACTACTTATGTTGAGCTACTGCCTAGAGACCTCAGGCATCAGGACCCCGTTCAGTGACACTGAAGAGCAGCTATGAATGCCACAATATGTTAATTTCATGCATTTAAACATGAATTATGTAATTGCCACCATAGTGGAAAAAGAAAAAATACTATACATGTATTACAAAAGGATGCTTTGACCTGTAAGGAATTACAGATCACTCATGCTCAGGAGAACCTTAGATGCTTCGGATTCTTAATGGTAGCAACACAAGAGCAAAGAACGAACTGTCAAATATTAAATGAAAAGAAATAGAAGATGGAAGTTTAAGGCAACCGAAGACAGAGTGAAGGAAGGCAAAAGAGGAGACATCAACAGTAAAGAAACTGTATAGAAAGTCCCTCTATTTCGATGTTACTATTTCAGCGGATCCCGATAACCATGTAATTCAAGTCATACTGTGCAACTGCTCGATTGCTATCATTTGACATTCTTCGTAAACCCTATATTTTACAACGCATAATGGAAAGGTTTTTTCCAACAGTTCTGCTAAAAGGAGTATTTCACCTTTGAAATGATGAAAAGTTCGGGAATAATAAAATAGAAAAGTATACTTAGTATGTTTTTAAATAAAATATTCTAAACATTATGCAAACAGATGCCTAGTAGTCTTGATTCAGGTAAATGTCATATTAGCATGAACAATCATAAAAACTGCGTAAGGACTAAGAAGCCTATTTAATGAAAAAACAGAAACAGTCCCATATGTTTTATGAAGTATTCTTTACCCTTTAAATGAGCACATTCAGATTTAGTCGCTGGCTTTGTTTCAGAGAAACCCCATCTGTACACTACATCGTTTACAGGCACATCTCAGTCATGCAATAGCTATGTCACAGCTCATATATCAAATAAAAATCACATTCAAGGCCACACAACCTTCCATACCCGAAGTCTTCCATTCTATTTAAAGTAATCCTAAGAGAGCTCTTATTGCACCTCACTGCTGATGTCACATGACTTTTGTTGGGAAACAGAGTCCTACAACTGAAATATCAAACAGCTCTTAACCCAGATGAGAATGATCTAAAGGACAACTCTATTGTACTTCTATATTCTGGAAGTGTTTTTTTTCTTTTTTTTTGGTCTTTTTTTTTAAACAAAGAAACAGGTGTGGAACTAGAAGTATAAAAATAGTAGCACTGCACAACATTATGTCATATTGTGAAAAGCAGGATAGAACACAGGCAACTCACAGAAGGCTTAAGGAATTCCTTTGACACATTTAGATTCCAAGGCTAATAAAGCTGATTGCCCACATCAAGGACAGAAAGCAAAGAAGTCGTTATTTTACCTTCCTGACATCAAAGGTTTCAGTGCCAGAACAATCTCATTTCAAACACAACAGAAGGATAACCGATAAGTCCTCTATCCACATACATGGCAGTCCATAAACTAACTTCAGGAGCAAGTAAATAGTACGAACAGCCACGTTAAAAGTCTCTGAAATCCTAAAATCCCAAGCCATCTCCCCCACAGAACACCCTGAGCAAGGAGAATGCTGCTGAAACATTTCTCTAGTCACCTTTTTACCCCCTTGTTATCAGGAAGGTTCCTTTGCCAAAGAGAAATTGTGCAAGACGGACAAAATACCTCAGGTAGTCAGCTACATACAAAGGCCTCATAATGAAAACCATCTACCTGCAATTAGAGAGAGAGATTTATTCTTGACAGGGTCTAGAATTACAGCACATCTCTCAATTATGCCAATACAAAAAAGATGATTATTCAACAGAGGTTGCTTGGTAACTTCCTTAGAAGGTAAAGAATTTTTATATTCTATAACATAGAATATATTATATTCTATGGTAGAATATGAAATAGGCTATAGTCACTAGAAAACAGAATGTTTGTTCTTTTGGGTTTGTTTTATTTCAAAGATTACATTGATGAATGACATGACAATCATCAGGAAATCAGGTTACACTTAACTTCAGTTAGTTTCATGGGGTTTAGCCTAACAGCATTTAGTACCTTGTATTTAAAACAGTAAAGGAGAAGAAAGGCAAGTCAACTTCTATAGCGCGTCACAGTCAGAAAGCTTCATAAGCTTTGCTTATGATTTGACAGAGTAAGCCTGGATTCTTGTAATACTGATGAAACATTTCCCTTGTCGATCACCTCTCACTACAGATAAACCTAGCAGTTTTACACTCTTCCTGTGCTCTGTCAGAAGCTGATATTTTCATAATTTAGGTGTGGACTGGAATTCCAACTAGATTAATACTTGGACATATACTGAGGCTGGCATATTAAAGCTTCCTGTTCTTTGTGGTAGAAACTTTTAAAGTACTATCCTGTATTTCCCATGAATGCTCAATGCTCTGAATCGTATTCCCTTATTTCGTCCACCCCCATGTGTGTGGACATCGCTCACTGCAATAACAACTGATTGCCAGTTCTTTTCCACTGATCATTTTCCCTCTCCAGGTTTTACATTAGAACAGCCCTTCACTGGCGTCATTAGAAAGAAACTCCCCTAGAGGTCTATATGCAAACTCAGACAAATCATTCCAGTGAAGGTAGGAAAGGAACTGGGAGGGCATGGAATGGGAAGACTCAGAACATCACAATAGTTTGGTCCACTACTATTCCCCTTTTCAGCCTTCCCCCCCCCGCCCCGTATTTAGGGAACATTCTGTACACACAAAGGGAGTCATTCAAGCCTTTGTGCAAATTTACAGAAGGCAAATTTTATGAATTAAAGCAGCAGTTCTTATTGCTGAATGTGGTAGAGGTACTATCTTGGTGATAAGCACGACTGCTGGCAAGCTGTGTTTCATTGATAACATATGGAATACTGCACCATACCAACAGATAGCAGCATGAAAGTGATCCCACTGGGAAAGTAGCCTGGACACAAAGTACACATCAAAGCAAGTTTTATAAAAAACTCTTCAGAAAAGACAGAAGATCAAGTGCTTAGTACTTGGGTGATCACAGCCACCTCATCTAAGCCCAGTGGACGGAATACCGAGTTAACTGATGAAACTAGAAGCTCTAAGAGCTATACCAAGATGCAATCCTATGAGCTTTCAACAGAATTGCAAGTGCTGTTATGTCCGTGCCTCAAAGCCTTACTTGCAGTCAGGGTAAAAAGAGTAGACATAAATTACTTCTAGGGACTCCTAATGTCTCCGAAGCGAGCTGGTTTGGTGGCACAAACAGGGTATTTTTAGGTGCAATCTCCCAAGACCACGGCCAGAATAGTGCAGTTCACCCTTCTGAACTGTGCGCTATCTTCATTATAGCACAATTTCCCAGCATTTGTAAAGCTGCTGAATACACACAGCAGCTATGTTCTTTAGAAGCTAAGTGGGCCTCTGAAAGAATCTCCACACATATAATAGATATCTAACAGGTATTTTACGTTCTATGCCCTACAATTCTAAACTTGACAAGCAGACATTTATTACCAGGTGTGTACTAAGCACAAACTGCATTTAAATCCTGAGTGAAAGACACTACATTTCTTTCCCACAGTACACGTCTTTCCTACATGAAAGACAGTAGGACATGTTAAAAAAAAAAAACAACCTTCCTCCCTGTTCCCAAATCATTGTTTTGTAATAGACAGTAACAAAACAATCCTTTCGCTTTCAGTACATTTTGGATAGAAGGAGCAATTTTGTTCCCTTCTGGCAGGCAGGGCTGCCACTCGTCTCCATCCTACCGGGTAAAAGTGGACTTACCTCTGACTGCACATCATAAAGAGACTCGATGGGATGTTCAAAGTGTCTCTGAAAACCAGCTATTTTATACCCAACTCTAGTTGTTCTCTGGGAGGTAGTAAGATTGAAACGTTCTCTTTTAGTAAGCAAATACCTACAGCAGGCCCCTATTTAATAGACCCTTGCTGCAGGTGGATGGCTAATTCCTCATGATGGTTAGGAATCTGAAGGTACTCAGAAAAGAATATCCCAAAATTTAACTAGGATCTGTATTTCTGAGATAAGATGTTGGTATCCATGTTAAAGGGAAGCAAAAGAATTTAATATAGTCCTTCAACAGCCAGAATATCAGAAAAAAAGACAGTCAGAAAGCTGAATGGAGCCAGCTATCAAACACTGAGGTACAACCACATTTGGAGGAGGGTTTTTGCTATCTAATCTGAAACCAAAAAACATCAGATAGCTTCTGAGTACAATCCACTGAGCTCACACTAAATAGGCTGATACAGAGATACAAGAGAAGGGATTTTCCAGATGTTTTATTTTGAGGAGACAGTATAAAGATTAAAAAAAAAAAACAACAACAAAAAAAAAACCAACAAAAACCAAACACCAAAACCACCAGCCACCAAACAAACATTCCAGAAGATAGATGGAAATAGAAAACTCAAGGACTCCTTCACTTCCTATAACAGTAAGTTGGGACAGCTCTTCAAGTCAGCACATAAGCTTGTAGTAAACCATGTCACTAGTTTATTAATATTTTTACTTCTCTAAAGAAATCTTTCCTCCAGCAATTCCAATTATGAAAATATCTACTTTAACATGACTTGCATACATCACAAATCTGAGATAGGGGAGTGAAAAATGCTTATGAATACAAGAATAAAGTCTCTGGCATGACAGAACTGCTGTGTGAAGCTGTGGTACGTCACACGAACCAGGTAAAAGCAAGAGATCCAACGTAAGACGGGAACTCAAAACCACCACAGAGGTGCACAGGTACAGCACCAGCTTCTGTACCATTGGGATTCATGTGTCTCTCTCTGAATCATCCAGTATTCACTTGACTCAGAAAACAGATAGAGCCAGACTAGAATACACTCTTGTTGAGAATCCATATGAAAAAGAACTAAACATAGTTTCTTAACGAGATCAGACCCCTGAGAGCAATGAAGCTTTACTTCTTCCAGCAGCAGGTTGAGAAAATATCTGTTAATGGATTAAACTGGAAAATTTCAAAAGCCACCGGAATTTAAAAAAAAAAAAAAGACCCCCAAAAGAAACCCAACCCACCCTTTGCATCGGTCTATATTTAAAGCATTTCTGTAATACTACACAACAGCTGCATTTCTTAATTTCTGTAGTTTCTACACAGTCACTCCCCATGCCCTACAATAACTGAGGAAAAAAAAAAATGGTTACAGAAATCCCCAGTTCAGAAAAAGCATCTCTAACAAGAAAAAGAAAAAGAACATTTGAGGCTACCATGCAAGAGGCAATTTTTCCCCCTCCACACCAAAGTAAAGCACAGATTTGGTTTGATCTTTATCCATACTATACCCATACCAGCCTTATGATATAATCATACCAGAAGGAAACTCAACTCAGACTGGGGACTACAATTTTTTTAGATGACCTCCAACTAAAACAAAGGTGTTTCTGGAAATAGCTCTGATTACTTGCTCTGAATTGACAGCAGCCCTGGTTCCAAAATATATTTTGGAGGATGTTAAACAGATGTAGGAGCTGCTAGCTTGCATAAGACAAAGTTCCCAAAATTCAGGAGTTGTGGTTATACACAGAGCTCTGACATCTCCTTAGAATATGAGTGTTTAATTAACACATCACAGAGTGCGAGATCCATTTTTATCCATAGTAAATAATTACAGAAATCTACAATCATACTGCAAAGCAAGCAGTACTTTCCTACAATAGTTCATCGCTTCAAAGTAAGATCAAAGCAGTTCCCTCTGCTGTGCCATATTCAATTTTCCTATTACGCTTCACACAAACAGAAGGGACATTCCTTGGATACTGTTAAACAACACAGTAACACAACTCCTCCCTTTCTCCATTTACTTCTTGGTAATTCCCCTCCAAAAGAAAAATCAAAACTGTGAAATGTTAATTTCAAAAGTTTTCTTGCTTACTATAGTTTCCTGACAATCTAAGGTTTTGCGGACTGTGTGCCTTCCTGTTACCACCTTTCTATGGTGCTGTGCATTTCTACCACTGGTAGAATTTTTCTCCAAAAGAACTGCCCCCTTGGCAATCAGAATACTAACCTAAACAATTCAGGGTTAAAACACTGCTCTAGCTGTAGGTTAGCATTTTCCAGTAATAATACACTTTCTGTCCTCACCGCTACCTGATTACATGCACCTTGCATTAATTTGATTCTATGACCATGGGGTGCATTAGACACGTAGGAAAAAAACATACTCTTCACCGCAAGGGTGACAATAATCACTCCTTAGTTAACAACTCTCCCACGAAATACATTCATGGAGAAGAGTGACTTGAATAACCGTGCAATTACAAACTGGGATTTAGATCTATAATTTCTAGGTTGAAACCAATCGCAACACGTGTAGCTTTTTCAAAAGCCTAATATAATAATAAATCATGTAGGGCATCAGACGAGCAATTGCCATATCAGCATGTAATACTCCACTATCTTTCTATGCCAAGAATACCACTGGTATTTATCACAAGAACCAAAACATTCCCACAAATGGAAAGTAATTTGCCATGTCATTGGTTGGAATTCATTGCATAAAAGTACTTTTAGAGCCTGTTATATATGGCATGCACCATCTTCTGAAATCACAGGCACCAACAAACTGCCACGGTCCTCTCATTCATGCTTTACTCCTGTAACAGCAACTACTGATGGCTTCCTGGTTCACTCTGACAAGTTCTCTGGGTTCTCCCCTCTCCTCCTGTTATCTCTGAAGCTTTCTTTTGTATCTACTCGAGAGTTCTTCTCAGAAATTTTCCAGTTCTTATTACAGAGATTCATAATTTACATTCTTCCTGTCATAAAACTGAATTCCATGAACTTAGTCTCAACATGCTCTATTGCTCTTAGAAAAGAGGCCACCATCTCAACCTTCCTGTAGGGTTTCTCACCTGATGTAGTCCATGGCAGCTGGAAGGTGGCAAAAAGGCAGCCCACCTCCCTGCTGTACAAATACACACCTTTCTGAATACAAGAAATAACATGAAGCTAACAGCTGAACAAACAAAACAGGTGCTCCCGGTCACAGCTTCCATTGCTATGTGTGCAAATAAACTCCAGACTCTGGAGGAAGGGACTATTTATAGCTCTAAGCTGAGGTGTCTTGTTTTGGTAGCCCACCAACATACCCAACAAGAGCTCCCTGTTAATTTCAGCAAACATGCTGAACCAAGCTCTCCTGACATTCTGGAACACAACTCAAATTAAGAAGCTTATGTACATTTACGTATATCTATAGATTCCATGTAAAAATAGATTCCTTTCCCAACTGATAGATTTTATTTACTTTTTTTTTTAGCTTTTCTTTTCTCCTTGACTGTGTTGTTGACACTATGTATACATTCACTTCACCACAACGGACATTTAAAAACTCTCAAGTGGACTTTTCAGTACCTCAGATTCTTTAGCCTGACATTACAAATCGGAGTTAAGCTTCTCGGAATGCCTTACATGTGCCTACCACCATTCCTTTGGCAGAAGAATGTGTTTTTCAAAGATTATTAGTGTATATTAATCAGATCAGGAAAATAAAAAAGGCAACTGTAATTACTGGTTTGCATGCATACTTCACAGGTTAGTTCCTCATTCCTGGCCACTACAGAATCATTGCTTTAGGCGGAGAACTTAAGACACCCAGCAAGCTAAACCCCATGGATTCAACTGATAAAATGGCCCACCTATATTCCATGGCCAGTGACTTCCGAATATCATCTAAAACATCTCCAATAAGAGGAAATAAGATTATACAGTATTATAGCAAGCTCAAATAATTAAGATAAAGAAGAACTTGTGCCTCAATTGCTTACGCATGCTGTTTCCATCTGCAATTAGCGTTGATAATCTACCGGGTTTTCAAAGAAACGTACAAGGTTTAAAAGGAGTATTCTATATATTATTTGCACATCGCATACAGAAGGCTAGCTGAAGGATGAGGACACGTGGGTACAATCACCCATGAGAGAAAGTAAGCAGTTTATATTCTGCAAGTTTCATACAGCTGTGTCCTGCCACTCCCAAGCAATTACTTCAGAGAATACTCTCGACACTTTGATGTTAAACACAAAGCTTAAGTCCTACCGCTCAAAATGAATGCGCTAACTAGCTGTGTTATGTGGAACAAACAGATTAAATGCCAGTATGATGCAAGGAAGTGATTAGAGCTTAACAACCTGCATTACTACTGAACTTCAAAATGCTGAGCTTTTGCTGGGTCTTGCCCTTTGGGGTTTGGTGGCAGGGGAGCAGGTAAGAGAAAAAAAGCTATTTTAAAAACAGGGGTATTAGAAAGGAAAGTCACTTATTCCAATCTTTTTCCTAAGTGGTTAGAAGAACTATGCAGCAGCTCCACAAGGCTTTTTTATATGTACACCTGGGAAGAATACTGAATCCTGTTACTTTCCTCAGCATTATCCTGATGTGGTTTAGACCAGATGTTTAAATGTTACAGTATGTACATTTTCTTCTCTTCATCCAAGGCAAAAGCAAAATAAGAGGAATATTTGACTTCACTCCACAAGAGACCTATTTAATAGTTTGGCGGTTATGTAAGTAAAGGTAGCTTGGCTAAGTCAATGTTGACGACATACAGAACGACATGATCCTAATGAGTTGGAAAATATTGGCTCTCATGAGATTCAACCAGATGCTACTGCGCTGAGAAAGCTACTGTATTATTGAATTTCATTTTTATGAGGTAAAATTTATTATTCAACCATTAAGGTATCCCACATGAAATCTTGCATAAAATAGTTTTACAGTTACTTTCTGGAAAGTAGATTTTATTTTAACTTTTAGACATCATTTACATGAGGGATTCAAATGCCTATTTGATCACCTTCAACAGAGAAATGTAAGGTCTGCAAGCAATTTTCCCCAAAATACCAGATTAATGGAACCGAACTGTCAACAAAATAATGAACTACCTGAATAGGACAAGGAAAAAGTGGTAGCAAGTTCCAGTTTTCCAGAGTAAACGAAAGCCATGTGTGACTGTGTATGTGTTTTCTTGGCAGGCTGAAATGGTTAGAAAGCAAGTGCTTCAGGTACCTACTAACAAATAATGAAGACACACCCAGTAAAATTAGTCCATAGGATTAATTATGCTCAACCTTCGAAAGATCTTAACACGCACTACTGCACTAAAATTTTAGTATTTTGCACACTTGCTTTTGTAAAAAACCAGTTGTGTAATAACAATCGTAAAACCATTTTATTAACATCAAGACATCTACTTGCAGAAATGCAGTAAGCACGATGCATTTCAGATTGCTGGTCCTTTCCACATTTATAGGGGATGGAATGCAAAATTGGGATGCTGCACAAACATGTGCAAGCATAAGAACAAGCATTATTTAACTGACATGTAACAGACTGTTGTGCTCCAACACTAAAAGGATTATAAAATAGAACCAAAACACAAACCTGAATTTCCCAAGAGCTATGTGTGAGCTGAAGACTGCTTGTGTTCTTTTTTTCTATTTAAGATGGCACACATTATCAAAAGAGTGAATAATGCCTTTTTCTCGACCCACAAGAAAGAACAGACAGTTGTTTGAAGCTGTTTCATTTCTCCATTTCTTATTTTGCATTTTGCCACTTTGTGTTCCCATTTACTACTTTGTTTTCTATACACTTTATTCTTGCACAAGCCCCATTTTAGAAAGTATGATTTTTTTCTTCTACTTTTTAATGGTAAAACCTATTCATTCAATACAATTCAATGTTTATATTTATCTGAAACTCTTTGCTTGTCTTGGCTTCTCTGAACCCAAAAAGGATGAGCAGACATTTGAAAAGTACCTTTATGAAGCAGGCATTTAGAACTGTGGATTGCAGAAGCATTAAGGTGCCACTGCAATGAAGGGAGTTGGGCACCTTCAAAAATCCCAGGAAGCCCTTACCTGTATCTTTAACCTCCAAATCAGTTTTAATTAAAAATCTGCTCCGAGCAGCAATAGGCTCAAACTAAGGGAGGCGTAATATTCAAATACACTCACAATAAATACCCAATGTAACAACCATATAGCTTCCTCGAGATACCATCCTCCGTAAGTTCTGAGCTCAGCCAGCTAGTCCCAGTCCCATTCACATCTTTTTACTGGTAGTTTTAAGTTAACAGGCCTTACTAATATGTAGGAGAAGAATAAATTTTCATTAGTACAGGCACTTAATTCTTAAATTCTGTGAGAAACCGAAACACACACCACTTGCTTTTAAGACTTCAAATCTTATTTTTTCAGACAGCTTTCCTTTGGACAAGTTAATCAACAAAAAAACTCTCAGACTATCCAATGAAGACAGCAAGTCTAATAACCAACAAACTACAAAATACTCAAGGAAAGGGCTTTTCCCTTAGGAGAAAAATGTTTCTAGAGTGCATGGGGAGGAAGGTAGGTGAGGGACATAGAGTGTTAATCTTCAAGCAATTTTCCCTTCCTGGTGTATTCCATTAATATGCTCTCAACAAGAACTTGCACAGGAAAAAGCTTGAGAGTTTGTTCTGAATCCCTACACCACCTTCAGCCAAAATGAGTTTTGAAGGCAGTTTTGGATGAAACTATAGGAAAGAATCCCAGATACTCGCTACAAATTCTGTTCCTCTGGTTGTGGAGGTACACAGTGCAGAGCTCCCTTTTTAAAGCTACATCCACAGCAAGGCTTTCAGCAGTTACCCAGCAGACAGGTTCCCAGAGAGGTTTTCATGTCTTGTGAGACTCTCCACAGCATGTTAAAGGACCAACAGTCATGTGTTGTTCTCTGATATTCTTTCTCTTCCTCCTGCAACTCATGCCTCTGTAATCATCTTCCTATAAGATTTTGGGCTTTATTAACTTTTCTCTACTTCAACTCCTAGCTGCTTCTCCTTGATCTGTCTTCCCTTGCACCTCTTTTCCCTTTCTTACTAGCTGATCATCCTTCTCCCTTTTTCCTTCAATTTTCTCCTTTTTTATTTTCTTTCTTTTCTCCCCCTATTTCAGCTGTTCTCCTCTCCCTACCGCGTGTCTTAGCCCATATTGTAAGCACAGTTTCGACGATGCAGTTCTAAAACTAGAGAAGATGGCTGGGCTGGAAAAAACACACACCTAGGGACCATAATTCCTGCTTAAAAAGATCTATGTTGAGATGATGCAAAGGCTTGTGGTATCACTTTTGAGTTAAAGTAATACTGAATCAGTAAGTTATGGAGGCACATCACTCACTCACACAAAGCCCCTGGCACAAAGCCTCAATGAAGACATCAGGAGCTTGGCAACAACTGTTTCTGTCCAGTAACTCTCTTCAATCACCACATGACAAGTGGTAATATGGACGTGGGCAGTCGAGAAAGACGTAGGCTATGTAAACAAACGGCACACACATTTGAGTGTAGCTATGTGCCACTAGTAAACTACAGAAGAAAAATACGAAGCTTCAGTATATTTTCAAAATTGGCAGAAAGATCTGGAAGGGTATTGCAAAACTAAAACTTTTTATAGGAGGGCACAGTTTGTTCACAAAGGACAAAAAAAGGACCCTGTGGCACGTGTAGTAACTTTAGGAATACAGAATTGGCCAGGCCAGGCGTTAAGCCACGAACAAGACAAAATCATAACAAGTGTACTATACTCTTCATTTACTTTATTGTGACTACTTCAAAACGTGCGCTCCAGATTTCTCTTCTGCAGATATATAGATATATCACTAGCACGGCTGCATCACAGCTCCCTGAACCGAAGGACCCAAACATGTTACACAATGGAAGAGGTTAGTCTGGAACTGTGCAAACCTAAGACCATCTGAAGTGATCAAATGACTGCATTTTCACATTTCTCTGAGGTATGGATGCTAAATGTGGTCCCTTTGGAAGTACCAGTACTTGAAAATAAAACCCATCCCTTCATCCTCACGTGAACGACACAGAACCAGGTGAGAGAACCCATGACTTTGGGGAAAGAAGAAAAATACTACGTGCTTAAAACAGTTATTGCAAGGGTTATGCACCTGAAAATACAACAGTGCTTTTGCATCATCAGGTCGACACAGGTTTAACTTTCAAAAACAGTGGGACTGAAAAAGGAAAATAGGACTCAGAAAAACAGGATTGATAAAACTTGCAGTCGTAGTTTGATCTGCCATTCTACTTCAAGTCATGATTTACTACATCTGAATCATTCTCCTAACATGTTCTCCAAGACTGGCAACGATGGTCATTCCAAAAGATCTCTATTTGTCCTGTTACGTGTTTATTCACAACAGATAAACAACAATGGGGTCTAAACTACAGTGGGTCTAAATTATTCTAGCCTGAATTGAAATCCAAAGAAAAAAATATCTTCTTCTGGATGACCTTTATGACCTTGAGGACTGTGGTCTCCTCGGGTCAAAATCCTCAATTTACTCCCAAAATCTAGGGATGTTTTTTCAAAAGGGTGACAGGTAACCAATGTCTGTCTTTATGTCATCATCACCGAGAATTGCTATCTTCAGTAGTTTCACAACGACTAGGTACCCAATTATTTATGAAACTGGGTGAGATACATCTGCAGCCCTTTAAAGTCCCTGTATGCTATTGATTAATAAAACTCTTAACAATCCAGTTTCGCCTCTGAATGATTTTAAGTTACAGCACTGCACCATATAAGGTGGCAAGGGTGGATGATTCAGATGAGGGAAGCATGGAAAATATATCCTGTATGGGAAAATTAAATGCATCCAGAAATTGGTGCCAAGGAGTGAAGCTTGGTGGCTTAGCATACATCCTGGATTTTAAGCACAAGCTATAAATACCGATACACACAGAAAACATTCTGTCGACTACTGTAAGTAAAACCTGGATTTAAAGGATACAGCAGTATGCACATTCACTAGCACTGCTCTGTACCATAATAAATACTTAAGCAAAAGCATCACGTATTTACCTGAAGTCTGGAAAACTTCATTCAGTAAAGCCTCATTTACCACCACCGAACTGACATTTCCAACAGGATGATACCAGCTCTGATAAATAGTTTGAAGCAGAAGAGTTTGAGCTCTAGTTGCTTGAATCGTCAAATTTGGAAGCTCAAATATGCATTCTGTCAGTGGGACATGAGCTCGCTTGGTCCTGTTTAAAAACAGAGACAAAAGGAAAATCAATACTTTGGTGCATACACATAAGTATTTCAAAACTTAGTTGCAGAATACCAGACTATAAGCAGTTAGTTTGTAAGGCTGGAGCTGTTGCTTACCCTCTTACAAGAGCTGATTCTACTTATACTGAAATTCACCCTAATTAGGACTGCTGTTACATGACTTACCTTTACATCTCCCTCCAAACCATGAGGGGAAAAATCATATTTTTATCTAATTATTTCTTGGTTTTCAATTATTTCATAAAAGCAATTCTAAGCACTCTCACTAAAATAAGAGCGGCTCATAAAACTGTGCAGACACTTAAAAGCACAGAATAAACGGGTTCCAAAATTTTCTGAAAAAAATTTAACAGCTTACAGTAAATCACTAAATGAGGTATGCTCAGTGACCCAGAAAACCACATACAGACAGGATCCATACAATAAAACAATGAGCCCTGCAAGGCATATTTCTCCTCCTATTCCATAGATAGCTGACACAGAGCTCATTTATTGATTCGAATCATTTTCAATGCACTTCCTCTTACAAGTGGAGAGGAGGAACAGGCGGGGACAGGCATTGGGAGGGTAGTGCAAGGTAAAGAATATTCTGTTTGTAAATAAATTCTTCTGCGACAATACAGTCCGCTATCAACAAGAAAGCTCTACCATGGGAGTGAAACCAGTAAGTTACTTTTTCTTCCTAATATATGCACTATTACCCAAAATTAAGCAACAGACTGATTTGCTACATTCAACAGAAACTGCTAAAGTTCTTCTCACATTCTCATTTGGAGCCTTTTCCCACAGCTTACTTACAACATCATTATTCTTGACCTAGTCACCTCCTGCTCCATCACTGAAATCTACTTTTCATGCTACTTAGCATTATTTTCTCTGATGTCCCCAAAATACAATTATATAATATTACATACACAGTACAGATTAGCTCATTGTCATTTTGGAGAATCCCCTCCATTGTAAGATTTATGGGACAACACTAATGCCATGTGAAAATTAACAATATTAGGTTAATGTTCCATGGGGAATCAGAACCTCAAATGTGGGAAAGCTACTGCAGCAGCTGACACAATCCCTTAGTCCTGGAAAAAAAGCATCCTTTACCAAAATGTTTGAGGGACTGAAAACGTAAAGACGTTCCCTTACAGGCACCGAACGGCTCTTCAGAAAAATCAGCAAAATCAAAACCTTCCAAGGAACTGCCATAAGCAGCCACAATACACTGCATCTCCTATCTGGCTCCACAAGAAAATGCTTGCAGCCCAGTGACCTAACATAGGAGATGATACCAGCAGTAGAGACTCTAAAGGCAGCAGTCAGAGACTAATGGTCCTGTTCAAACAGAAGAAGTTTGGACCTACTGTATTTTGCATCAGCACAGTCTCTGTTGCTAGGAAAATCAAACCTCACTGGAGGTTGTTGCAGAAGGGATCTTGGATTAGCCCTGACACCAGTGAGTTACAACAAGAGAAATCAGACTTGTCCTGTTTGGTGGAACTTTTCTGCTAACAGCTGAGTAAAGCCCTTTCTACAGTACGTGAGCAGACCACATGCCAGCCTTGCTGCCCGAGGCCGCTACTCCAGCAACTGCAACAAGTAGGTCAAAGGGTTAAGAAATATCTGTACAAAACTCCCAAAGCTCTTCCTGTCTCAGCTCAAAATTCAGACACACCACACACCTTTCCTGAAAAGGTTCTTCTCCCAAAATGTAAAAATACCCCATAAGGCCACTTGAGACAAAAATGCACGCTGCAGTGCTGTGGCCTTTTGTTGATGCTGGTCTCAAGTTAGAATTTGAGCTTGCATCCTAAAGTTTCCTAGAGCATAAGTCCAAGCTCTCTAATTTAACCATTTAAGCAGAAAAATTGTGCCTAACTAAAGGAGTATATAAGGTGGTTCTTATCTCTGTAAAATGAAATGTTATGTATAAAATAAATTTTTATACATTTCCAACTCAAGACTAAACAGCACAAAACATTTAATTTTGTGTAAAAAATTAAGGTTTAAAACTAGATATTTATGTTAGCAAAGCTTTTGCAAGCATTACATGGAAAGAAGTGCAATGCATGGGGCTATCAATGAGAATATTTCCTAGTATTCCTTTCTTTCAGGCCACGTATTGTGCAATGAGGGTAATAAAGCTCACAAGTGCACTGCAACAGCTTCCTTTCTCTTCTTTTTCCTTTTGTCATCCTTTCACAGAACTTACATTTTCTACTTGTCCCTCTTCTTTCTAAGTATTAGTTTTAATCCTACAAAATAATATTTAAAAAAAAAGTGTTTGGTTATTTCAAAAGATGGGGTCCCTAATGTAAAGCTGAGAAGGAAGAAACAAAAGGTAGAAAACCTCTTCCAGGAAATTTCAGGAGAAACATGAGCCCGCAGTAACTCCACCTGAAGTACCACATTTGTATTAACAAACTCATATACTTTAAGGGGGTCTGGGAAGAGCTGGGACAATTACAGCATTCGATGTGACACTGGAACAGATTTTGCTTTAAAAGCTTGACTGCTCCTTTAATTCATATTACAGCTACTGTACCCAACTATGCTAAGTTTGAAACTTAGAAGTTTCACATAAAATAGTCCTTTATGGGTAGTAAGTCTATGAATTTCTTTTTTAACAATATGCAAATTCTATACTTACTGAACTTTAACAATCCCATAGGCATTAATTGTACCAGTCCTTTTCAGATAGCTTAGGAGGAATGGGAAGTTGAAGAAAATAAATTCTTTTTTAACAGGAAAGAAAAAAAAAAAAAAGCAGAGGGGGAAGTATTGTACCATGTGTGCAGCAAATGTTGCTTAAAGGAAATTTTAACTAGATCTGGCCAGTGATGAAAGTACATTTATAATTCAGAATTTATTATAATAGTTTTGAAACACAAATAATGCATTTAAAAGAACTTAAAATACAAGCTTGCTACCAAACTGCACCTGTTAATACAGAAAATCCATCACTAATAAGGTACTGAGCTATATTTAACCAAGTTTTATGACCCAAGAGATATATTCAAGCAATAAATGAAAAAACAAGTCCGAACCATTTTTTTCAGTAAATGAAAATCAGACCTATGTTTCTATATTGTATCATTACATTAGCATTAAGCAACCGAATGTGACTTCATATCAAAACTCATCACCATATTAAAACGGTTATGGGACACAGTTTGAGTGTAAATAGAGGTTACTGTTTAAGCTGCACTTACATGGCAACAACCTTAGAAATAATTATTTCTCTAATCTTTGCACTCAAGAGTTAAGATGCAGTTCTGAACATATGTTCATTTAACTGAACAGGTTAAAAACCTACCAATTCAAACAGTCTTCTCTAGGGGAAAATAAATCCTAATGTAACTAGCAGGATAGGCTACTCATTAAAGCTGAACTTGGACAAGTTCCAGAATAAATTTAAGCAACTACGAACAAGCAAGTCTTGCTGTGTAGTGGCACGGAGTGAAAATGAATGTCTCCTAATTAAATGATTTTTAAATACACTTTGGTTGTACCCAGTTTGCTGACAAACTGTAATACAGACTTGCTGAAATATTTGGATAAATCTGGCGTGCCATTAAAAAAAAAGTTTTCTTTGCTGTTTTTGAATGAAAACATGAATTAGTCCTTATTATACACCATGCATAGCTACCAATATAACCAATCTGTGTAAGTTCGCAGGCCTGCTATGAAATATTTTCAGTTTGTAGACTTTAGGAACAGCAACTCATTCTTTTAAAATCAACACCTCAGAGTGATTGAAAGAATATAGTGGTGAACATCTGGGTCCAGAGGTTTATACAGAGTCCCCAACTGCCAAGCTGGAACCTGCAAAATGTTTCCAAAAATTTAATTTTTGTTATTACTCATATCCTGTACAGTAAAATCCGATTAGTTCATTTTTTCCAAAATAACAAAACCAATAATCTGCTACGAGAACCCAACAAGTGTGCCTTAGAAGAACCTGAACGTAATTTAAATGCCCAAGTAACTTCAGTCTGCATTTGCACACCTTTCTTCATGGAAAGCAGAAAATGTATCCTGGAGCTATATTTGACACAAAGGCTTCACCTACATACCTACAACCAACCCATCTTTTACATCAGCTTAAAGAAAATTACAATTTTGATCCTTTTTCTTAACATTTAAGCAGCTGCTATTGGATAAGGGAAACAAAGCCTTGCTACTTAATGACAAATATCAAAACTCTGAAGGGAAGGCACAAGGAGAAGAAGGGGAAAGAAGTTAACCACTGCACTCCTGGAAATATTTATTTTTTTAATGCAAGACTGGTGTCACTCCTACTCATAATAAAAAGTCCTATTACATAACTGCATACATTAATACAATTTTTAGTCATCTTCACACAGCAACAGACAGCTATTTGTGCTGAATAATAATAATTAAATCCCCTTTGGAACACTACCTCAATGTGTTTATAAAGGCAATCTTTATCATTTACCTCCTGGTAAATTGTGATTTCCTGGAGGTGGGAAGGGAGGAATGAGCTGGCACTTGGAAATGCTGTAACTAAACAGTTGCAGATAACTAAGGCCAAAAAACCATGAGGGGTAATCAGGTAAAAGTTTCTTGTGGCCATAAATTTCCAAATTGCAAAGATCTGTGCTCATCAAAACAAAGCAAGTGTGTTGCAGCTTCTGTAAATCCAGTGTCATTGCTTTAGATACAACAGCTTAACCCAAACCAAGTAGCCACAAGCGTGGAACAGGGTTTGGGGAAATGTCTTCCCACAGAGCAGCCTGCTTCACTGTCCAGAGAAGCAACTTCATCCTCTACTTTTCCTCTCCTTCACACACCTTCAGAAGCAGCAGCAACAGCCATTAAAACAATCCTCTAAACCTGCCATGCAGAGCCATTTGGTTGCCATTAGCAGGTAAAACAAGGAGCCAGGAGAGCTCCAAAATGCTGAGCAAACTGCACTGACAAACAGTCATCTGCTAAACACTGTGCCACAAAACGCGAGGAGAACACACGGACTGCTGCCATTTGGCAAGAAGATCCATGCTTAACCTCATGTCATCAGAGGAACAAAAGACATGGCAGTGGCAGCCCTGAAAACACCAACAACTTCCATCATCCCTGCATGCTGTCAGAGGGAAAAGCAGCAGCTCTCAGAAATCGCCCCCTGAATGTGAAGAAAACGGACAGAGCCAACTCAGCAGCCAATAATAGTCATTTACAAGGTATTTCTGTAGGATGTAGGGCATGACTTTCTGTAACAGAATCTTGTTGAATTACCAAGGGTACAACGATGATTTTTTGATACAGGCTGCTATCCACTATGATCTTTTAAAGCTGCTCTCATTAATTTGTTTTTAGGTTGCTGGCAAATTACTTTTCTTATCCCCAGAAGAACCACAAGATTTGGCATTAAAAAAATTGGCATTAATTATCTCCTAATCTGCACATTTTAAAGTAAGCTGTATTTACTTTCTTAGGCTATTCCATTCTATTAATTATTTCAATTTCAAACTCTTTTCCTACCCCAAATTTCCAACGTGACTTTCCTCTTGGCTATGTCTTAAAACCGATCAGAATAATCAACACATTCAAACATCACATATACGCTATCTATACAGAAACAGCCCAGCTCATGAGCCCTGTCCACAGGGAGGACCTTCCCTTTTGCCAGAGCCAGCATGGCCAACCAGACACGACCCTACCCTCTAGATGGAAAATCTGTGGAGCTGTATTTTAGGCAGAGAAAAATTTATTGTCCCAGAAGTCTGATCCTTCTCCAGACAACGCAGATGGCAGGACTTCTTAAGAACACAGATACGGTGAACTGAGGCTTTGTTTTCCTCTCAGCTGAAGACATCTCCTAAAGCAAGCATATTAGCAAGTCTTGCAAGCTAGGAACAGTGGCTTGTGAGAGTTAGCCAAGACAGAAAATTGGAAGATAGCTCCTCTTTCTGAGGAGCAAGGGAGAGAAATTGCTTCAAGCGGGAACAATCAGAAGGACGGGTCCAAAGACTTTGCTGACCCACAAAAAGCTAAATAACTTGCAGAGCATTCTTGTAACCCTTGTAGAATTGTCGAGATAGAAAGCGACAGAAGACAACAGCAATATTTTGGAAGGGAAGAGGCAGAAAAAGGCCCATGGATTTACCTTCCTTCACACAGCACAGGATTCAAATGATAATAGGAGGTAAATATAGTGGGATTAATAGATTTGGGATTATGGCACAGAGAATGCAATAGGAAAAGAATCATCTTTAGAATATTTCAAAAAAGAAATCTTGGAAGATGGAAAGAACAACAGCATAGAAGGAACACAAAGCACGTGTGAAGAGAACAAGATGGATGACTGCATCTTCTTTGAAAGTGCTTAGAAACTGAAAGAAGGGGTCAGGAAAAATAAAGTTATATTTAAAGCATTAAAAGCAAGATAGCTGTGGAATGAAATGCTGAAATGGGAGCAGAAAGAAAATGCATCCAACCTATACATGCACTAATACACAAACTCCCTTTTCCTGTCCTCCCTTGCAAATTCCTCATGTATACCAGTGCTGAATAGTCGTAACTCGCCTCCAAGTATTCCCGTGACAATCATGTGAAAAAATGTGACCAAATGTAAAGAATAATTAGGCAAATGTATCTATCTTGAAGATTATTAACAGATGCAAAGTTGTTAGAAGATGGACCACAACTCATTGACAGTAGCATAAAACTCCCATTTTGTTTCCTCTCCAAGAAGTTCAAACATCTTTGTTAACTAAGACAGTTTCAAATTCTCTGCCAAAGATTCAAGAGATGAACACCTCCCTAACTTCAAGTAAACACAAACAACTGATTTAAGTAAGAAATTTTGTCCAAAATAGTTAGTTGGTTAGGATTTGAGCTTTTCCGTGAATTTGTTCTACTAAATACTTCTGTCTACTGCTTATTTTGTTTCCTAAATAGATAAAGCCTTCTGGTGGAAAAGGACACATTGACAGTGAAACAAAAAAGGTTGTTTGAAATTCCGGCAATTTATTTTATAGCTAGACCATAAAGGTCAGAGAGATAAGAAGGTGCATGGTTGCATTAGCTAAACCGAAATGAATATTTGAACTAAAATATTGCACTGGAGGGAAATGCCACAAACAGAAAGTACACAAGACCAAAAGAAACAAAGCCGTATTTCTGTATTCATGGGCAACTACTGAATTCCGTTAAATCTAGAAAGGTAATAAAAGCACCGAACTCCACTCTTGCTTGTGTGAGAGAGAAGCCAGTTCTAGTACCCTTTCAGATAGAAGTTACAGCATCAAAAGGAAGTTGCTGGAAGGGGAGAAGGGTGTTTTGGTCTTCCCATTAACAGAAAAGCCTTTAATATGGGAAAGGATGGATCAAGGGTATCATCAGCAGTGAGAACGTGAATGGACATGGTGCACTGATGATTCACGTGTATACCCTACGTAACAGCAGAGTAGAGAGGCTATTAAAATTATTATCCTGTGGCCTCATTAATTAGCAACCTCAAAAGAATTTTGAAGGATATCAGAAGCTATTTAAAGCGAAACATTAAATCTAAGTAAACGCATAATACTTTTTACTTCAAAGACTACAATTACTGTTAAATGTAAACTTAGTGTCTCTCTGGCGCTGACTTTAAACCACACTTTCCTCAAAAGTAATACAAACTTTGAAGAAGATTCTGTGGATAGAGTTTTCTCGTGTTCAGTTTTGGTCTATTCACTATGATCTCATTACAGCTATTTCATTACTTTAAGGCTCCACTAGCCCTAGTGAATCTTCCAAGACCATCAAAATTATCACATACACACACACTTCAGAAAGATACCCTCAGTAAAACACAGTGGAATAAAAATATTTTCTTGCTGTTATACATGTACACAGCTAAATCCAAGATGCATGCAAAATAAAAGTTAATATATTAACAAGTACATGTTCTTTCAGAGCAAGAGACTGTCAGCATTATAACAGTTCCATTTCCATTTTCCCTTTTTTTTTTAAGTTTAAAAAAACCCCAGATTCTTAGATTCTTCATTCTGTCATTCTGCATGTATATGCACATTTCTTGACTATCAAAGGAGAATTCCAATAATGCTTACCAAACATACTTCCTTCTAGTCGATTGTTCATTTTGGAATCTGTCATTAAACTCAAAGGAGAAGCCAGTTAAACATCATAAAACTAAATAAAAATATATTTTTTAATCCTGTAGGCTCTTTGACAATGGATAAAAATTCTGATTGAAAAACGAATGCACTGTTCTTGTCTAGACAACCGTATTAGTGTCTTAGCTAACATAACCCTTTTAATTTCTTGCATCAATATGAGAAGCATCTGCAACAGGTATAAGTGAATTACAACTCTGTTCTGATAAACAGATTTTATTCTCATAGTTTACTGTTAGGGGCCTCATGCCACATGATCCTCACTTCAGCCGTTCTCTTGTTCTTCCTGTTTTGTACAAATTGTCCTCTAATGTGCCATCCAAAATATGTCAATTAAAATCTCTAGTTCAGAAAATGGGAGCCGATGCCCTTTAGAAGATCAAAACCTAGTGAAAATTAGACAGTGCCTACCAAACATAAAGGCTCAGTGAAGGTCCAAACACTGGCACATGTTCAGTACAATCCCTGTTCCTCAGTATGTACAGCTGACGGGTTACTTACTGTAAAAGGTGTTGCTAAAGAAATAAAAATAATGTAATAAAAGTGATACAAAACTTTAAGCAACAGGGATAACAGTACTTGAGGAAAAAATGGTAAGGATGTTCCCTTGCACATGAACAATACACGAACACTTAACCTAGAACCAAAGACAGATCCTGATCTATTGGAAGGACTATTCCCATAGGAAAGAAAAAGCACATCTTGGACTCAGAGAAAAAGCATGAGGAGAATACAGCAAACAAATGATACCGGACACAGGACAGTATGCTTCTCCTACCTAGAGATGAATACAGATGAAGTAAAGCTGCTAAGCTATTACAGATACCTTTTTTTCTTCTATATATGTTTTTAGTCACCCTTTATCACAATTACAAAGTTCAGATGAGTGTCACATTAACATGAATAACACAGCTTCAAAAACATAATTCTATAAGGAACTATACTAGAAGTCCTAATGCATGAAAGGCAATCTAATTTTTTCTTCAGGCTCCTGTATTGAAATAAAAAGTTTGAAAATAATGCTTTCAATCCTATTAACTCCCATGGCATTTTCTTAACAAGAAGATGCAAATAAAGTGAAAGGTAAGAAAGCAACTGCAACACTCAATTACGCTCCTTCAAAATTCTATGTAATAGCCAAGACCTGAATGGGGCTGGCTAAAATAACACCACAGTTGGACTCCACACCCTTCAGTTTCAGGGTGCAAGTTCCAAGCAGGTTATGTCCTTACTGGCCAGCTAAGAAGGCCAAATGCAGGCTCCAGTAACGGTGCGTGGCTGTGCACACTCTCTACCTGGTACCTTACTCCCTGCCGCTTACACCACCAGGCCTCAGGGCCACAGGCTGGCTTCTGGAATGTTTTATCTGATAGCACAGAGACCAGCTCAGAGACTGTATTTCAGTTTGTGATTCACAGATACACTTAAAAGGGCAAAAAACAGCAATCAAAATTCTGGAGAAATAAAGGATAAACACTGTGCGAAGAGCTGCTATCGGTGGATCCTTCTGGCCAGACTCAACATGGGTAAAGACTCAGAACTGAGAATACCGTTGAAAATCCTAACCAGATATTTTCTACAGACAGTGGTAACACTGAGTAAGAGAACCAGAATTTCTAAATACAACATGCAGCTTTAACCTGGAAAATTTGAAATAAATACCATTTGCTTGTTTCTAGTACAAATGCCAGCAAATACTGATGGCAACAGTTAAAACAACCAGCATCAAGTACTCACCATGTGTAATCACTTTCCCTGGACAGATATTAATAGGCCTAATTTACTTTCACTGAAGAGCCTTGACAATTAATTAGTCTAAATAACTACACTGGAAACACTACAGATGATCACCCTTTACTGTCAACTGCTGAATTTCCTCCTCATGAACAATGCTAAAAGATACAACTGTTTCTAATTTACATTGATTAAAAGTGCAGTTTTAACAGATTTGCTGAATGCTGCCTGCCACATCTGCTGAGAAGCACTAACATTAGATCTGGACTTGATTAAAAAAAAAAATTAAACTAGAGGTTTCCAATTGAAGTTAATTTGTAGTCGTACTAATCAAGCTGCAAGTCATGTACTCAGAATGCAAAACCCCTCCTGGACAGAGGGCTGTTCTTGGTAACCAACAACAGCTCCTTGAAAAGTGACCAAAACTGTTCATGTTGAGAACTGATACATTCATATCATTGCAGATCAGAAAGTGATCCACATGAGTTCTTCAGCCTTATACGCACGCACATTCTACTGTGTTTTTTCATTGGTAACAGGGTTTAGCATACCTTTCGCAGTAAAAGTTATTCTCCTCTTAAAGCTGTTAAATCACACTACATTACAGGTCACAATTTGCTAGGATATACTGACATATCTACTCTTCAAACAAACACAAAGCTGCCTGGTAAACAAAATTTCTGTAAGTGTCATATTTGCTGCTCACAAAGGCACAACGAAAACAGGCAAGAATAAAGTACAAAAAGAAACTAAAATAGATCTGGTTTAGTACTATGTTTTTTGAGGTATTTTCTAGGTGATGGCAGAGCAGCACACCATGCTGAACCAATCCAGCCTACTCCCGAGGCTGACTCTTTGCATCCGAGGCAATTCCACACAACCACTTCTGCAGAACCCAAGAGAATGACTGTTTGTCTGCTTTTGTACAGCCCGTAAAACTGGCGTATCTCAATAGTTCAAACACATTTTTACACGTGCTAGCTCTAATTCACATGATGCTGATGTGGCTGAAACTCTCCTGTCCCATACACTTATGGCATCTGTTCAGGCATGCAGGCTCAGATCTTTTCTGTTTCGAAGGATACCCGGAATTTTCATCTGGCAGTTATATCCAATTACTGACATAACTAATAGTCGCAACCAAATGCTATAAAATGAGTTTCATGTGTTTTCAGCCTCTTTCTGCTTCTGACCCAGGAAACGAGCATGCCCCTCAACTGCCCATGTGAAACACAATCCATACCCAATCTAAATTGACACTATTCTTGATTTACTGTGACTAGTCAATAAAACAGGCTGCCAAAATCAAGACCCAAGTGTCAATTTATTGGAAAACTTTACCTAGATTTATGATCTTGTGTTCACAGTCTGTGGATATCTGTCTCTCTGCTTCCTGCCAGCAGGGCCTGCTTGCCTCTGACCAGCACAACAGCACTGAACTGCAGGGTGGCTCCTCTCCTGACTCTCAAGCTCGCAAATCTACTGTGATTTCTAGTTTCAAGCAGTATTACTCCACTGGAAATGACCCGTGAAGATGCTTCAGTCAAAAAGTAACATAAACAGATAGTTCACCTGATCCCCTATTACACACTTTTAATGCTGTCTTCAGCGAGCAGCAGATCCTAAAATCTCTTATTGTCATCACAGTAGTACCTCATTGGTAAAGGCCGTGTCAGCAAGAGCCAATTTCCTTGCTAAAGAACTTCTTGATGTGCAAGAAGTCAGATCTTCTCCTGCCACACTACTTATGGATCACCATGAACTGCTTTCACTCTGGTCAATTCATTGTGCTACAGTTAAATGCACACAGGATTTTCCAGATGACCCATACAGCAGATTTGAGGAGGTGCACATCCTGACTCATACTGGAGTCAGCAATGGCCTTAATGTAAACATAGCAGATTCTAAAGACACAGAAAATTTACCTTGACAGTTAATTCTGTGATGAAATATTAAGAACAGCTATATTCCATAAATGTTCTTAAGGGTTCCTCAAAGCAATGCCTACAGAAAATACTCACGTATACTCTGTGTGAGTAGCTCGGTATCTAGATTTCTGTAGCCACCTTCCAGTAAATGTAAGGGCACATATTAACAAGGTAACTGTGTCAGGACTCTAATCCACAGCTTTCACGAGTGAAAAAAGTGACATCATATATGCTGGGTACCTCAGCTGCCCAGAGATGATATTATGTGACTTCCTGTAACAGCAGAGCAAATTTTCAACTCTTGTCAGGTCTTGTCATTAATGATTAGCTCTTAAACAAAATGACTGAAAGAAAGAGACATCGGGCCAATACAAATCAAATCTCATGTTGCCAAGAATCCTTCCTCATCAGAAACTGCTTGACTAAGATTAGCACATTGCCTATGCTTAAAACTAAATTTATTTCCTAAGGCAGAATCTGCAGAGAACAGCTCCAAAGAATCATTTCAAAAACTGTATCTGTTTAGCCTCTCAAAGATTTTGTTTGTTTACCAGTAGTTATCTAGATCTACTTGCAATTTTCCATTTCAGATGATTGTTCTGACAGAGTAACAATTTCCAAGCAATTAGTTAACTGTTCTGCACTCTCTGAAGCGCAGGCCATGAAAGACTAGATACTAATTCATCCAGCAGGCCCTCAGTTTCTTAACAGGAGTTTCACTTACACACTGAAAAGAAACATTACAAGCTATTAGTCAATTCTCTACTGGTGCTTCCTTGCAGACAGAAAACCCGCAACTATTGCTCTGTTCTCGAAATGAGAAAGAGGAGATTCATTATCACAGAAACACTCCCTTTGACAGCAGGCTACTAGGCAAGCAGCCGAATAGAAAGGATGCAGGGATAGATCACACCATCCCCACTTAGAACCTTATTCCACCAGTGTTCAGAGATTCAGAAGTTGTCACAGGTGAAGTCAGAAAGCGAGAACCTTCCCACAGGCCTGATAAAGGAGAGCATGACTCTGCAACACTTGCCACAGGGAGGGAACTTAGAGAAGAGGGGTCAAGAAAAGAATAAAAGCAATAAAATAACACTACCGGACCAATATTCTAGCTCAAAATACACAGATACAGAATCAGTCTGGGTATCAGAAAAATAAAGGAACTGCAGTATTCTTCAAAAGTAGAATAAAGGGATATTTTGTAAGCGATAGAAGGTACCAACACTGAAGTGTCTTAAACTGTGTTACCCCATCTCTTACCACAAACAGTGTAGCCAAAAAAA
Source organism: Chloroceryle amazona (assembly GCA_027560015.1). NCBI lineage: Eukaryota > Metazoa > Chordata > Aves > Coraciiformes > Cerylidae > Chloroceryle > Chloroceryle amazona. Next base: position 79,017 of record JANHFX010028159.1, read on the forward strand.
CAAAAAATCATCTAATTCCTCTAATTGCCAACATTTCTGTTTGGCAATAAACATTGTCATCCATTCCGGGCTTTTAACCACATTCTGCTAATTCTCAGTTGTTTTTAGACATCCTCCTGAAAGCTTTGAAAGTTGCTTTACAATCTGGCATGCAACACTACATGAAGTAGTTGTAAAATATTGACATTAACATTGTATTTTGCATCTTGTTATGCTTGACAAAATGAAAGACCAGATGGTTTTACTTTCATAGAAAATAGATTAGCTGTACAATTTAAAAGATGTCCGAGACTTAGTTAGCTAGGGAGCTTGAGCACATTTTTTTTTAATAAGAAGTAAGTGTATTAACTGCAATTAGAACAGACATCAATCTGTTAGGTAAATGAACTAGCACTTTTATAACATTTATAGTTATTTACTGGAATGCACTGGCCTGATGTTGCTGAAATTTTGCCTGTTAAAAAAATGCTACCTGTGTTTATCAACGAGTTTTTAAAAATACTACTATATTACTTTGTACATCATATATATTTTGAGATTATTATATTGAAACTAGAAAAGAAAGCTAGTCTACTGATTTATGTCAGAAATAAAGTTGAGATTTTCACTGCTAACTCAAAACATACTACCTGAGGGATTCCATAACAGTTCATAAAATGTCTTTGTCTTTAAAAGGTATGGTCTGTGGTATATATTTTCTACTAAGAAATACAAGAACACATGTAGCATCAGATGTGTGTACTTTAAGAAACTCTGGAATGTGAAATCTAAAAATCCAAATAAAGCAGGTGGTATAATTTGAGGGGGAGGATGAATTTTAAGTTTAATGACATTACCAGGTTATCCTACCAGACTAATTCTCACTCACTGCATGACTTCAATGACGCTCTCAGTCCTCATGCTGATTTTGATTTAGCTCAAGTGCTATTTGATGCGTTTCATCTGGAGTTTTATTCACTTCAACTACACTTCATTTAACCAGACTGCTGCTGTACTCATTTGTTTTTCTACTTTATTACCCGAAAATTGGTGTTGCTTAGTTTAGATATGTTGTTGGAATAAGTTAATTTTATACAATTGTTTCATCCTGTTAATAAATAAACTTTAGATATGATAGCACATCACAGAAAAAAGGGAGAAAGCTAGTCAAATGATTTTAAAATACTCTAGACCACAAGAAGCATTGGTCTTACTAGATCTACTTATATATGCTGATAGATGATTTGCTATTTTAAGGTAGGGCCATTCCCCTGCCTCCACTCCCCACAACTGCTGCTCGTTTTTATTTTTCTGTGTTATTAGTCTCCCATACTCTATTTCCCAGCTGGGCACACACTGCAATACAATGCATGTTTTACAGAGAGGGAGAAATTGAGAGTGAGCAGGACAGAAAACATGAGAGAGAAACAGAGACTGCACAAGAGAGAGAGAATGGGAGTGCAAGACCATGCGCACATGAGAGAGTGTGATGGGAAGTGTGCAACAGTGCCTGGGGAAAAGCAGGAGAAACCAGGGCTCCAGCACAGCCAGTACAAGCAGACACGAAAAAGCACATGAGAAAGCACTAGCACTTGAATACCATCAACTTGTCAGATGACAGATTTGTTCAATTATTATTCATCTCTAATATAATTTTTTTTTCAACAGCTAACCATGAGTTTTATTGTGGAGTCAATAAAGTTAAGTTCACCATTAAACACTAATTTATTTCTACAGTTACTAACAAGGATCACTAACCTGAGCACAGTGTTAAATGTCAGGTCATGTCAAGAAAAGCTGTCGATCCTGACAGAGTAATGATGAACTCTGATTAGTGCTGATTTTGGGTTATCCTGGCAACATACTTTTTAGCAGAACTTCGCAACACAACAGCAACTCCTTTGAAGTGGCTTGTACTTTGAGAAACTGCTGATGGAAAATATGAGCAAGCCAATTAGGCTGCTACCACCTGGTGGTGTGCTGATTATGCTAAACCCTCTTCTATTTACCATGGTATCAAACCTCCTGAGAGAAAAACTAGTATATTCTCTATATAGCACTGAGAACAATCATAGGCAGTATTTTCTTTTGGTTTTGTTTCCCTTTTTTTTGTTTTGTTTTGTTTTTTTATGTGTGTGTTTGTTTTTTATATATAACCCATTAAACTTTCACAACCTAACAAATGTTACAAATTAGCTATATAATACAGAATATTTGAAACCAAAATATGTAAGACATGAACTTGGTTTCCTGTTATCCTCTCACTTTATGAGAGATTCTTTGTATGGATTTAGTCAAAAGTTTTATAAACACAATTTGTTAACAACAACTATTACACACTGACATTTATGACACAAGATTTAACACGTAGAGCTAAATTTAAATACTGAATTTTAGTGGCATTAAAGTTAAAAAAGAAAATAAATTATATAGTGCATTTCATAATAAAGCACAAAACCATTTTCAGTACAAAAGTGTTTGTCTTTGAAAATTCAACTACTGGAGACACCTTAATACCCAATCACAACATTAAAATACTTGCAACCGTAACGAGTAACAGAAGTAAAGATGTATCAGAGAGTCTCTTCTTGTGGAGGTGGGGTGTTCTGGGATTTACACACACACATTTTTTGACTTTTATTTGTCTGAATTTAAAATAGAAAGAACTGACCTGGTCAGTTAAACACATCAAGTTTGCCATCAGTAGGTAACTTCAGCTTTTCTATCCACTCCAGGATGAATGGAAACTATTTCACAGAATTCTACAAGGTCTAGAGGAAAGCCACTTACCACAGGGCTCGTGTAGCCTGTTCTCTCAGCCAAAAAAGGGTCTAAAATGGTTAGCACCAGCTATCCTTCCAAAGAAATGTATTAATGATAACAGGCAAGAGTAGAACGCAATAGAAAAGACCTAGAAGCTCAGAGACTTCATTCATTAGAAACTCAAAAGTGGTTGACTTCATTACTTCAATACACTGTACAGGCTTAATGCTCACCAGTATCTGGGGAACTTGATCAGCTTGCCATAAAGAGCAGTACTGAATGAGGGGATAACTGGAATGGGGAAGCAGTACAATCCTTTACTGTCCAAAGAAGCCAGCGCTGCTTGAAAACCAAATATCTGAAACAAATTAAATTGGTCAGAGGCATACTATCACATGATTTGATCACTTTCAAGTTACTTTTATAACGTGCTAGACACATTGTTAAATATAATCAATAAATGTGAAATAGTGTATTATTTTTAGAGAATTCCTTTTCGCCACAAACACAAACAACTAGAGAAATCTAAAATAACACCCCAATAGGAATAGATACAAAAAAGAAAAAAAAATATTTCCACTCAAAAAATAAGTGTTAGCTGCACTCTGATGAATTTTTTAAAAATGCTGAATTCATCAACTAATGTACATAGAGTAGAATGATCAAGGTTGGAAAAGACCTTGAAGATCAAGTCCAACCATTAACCCTACTCTACCAAGTCCAACACAAAGCCATACCCCTGACATCATTCCACAGCCTTTAAAGCTGCAGACTGCACATTGTCTTTCATATAAAATAAATAAAAGACCTTTTTGAAATGATAACAACATCGGCCCATCAAGTTTCCATGTGTAATTAATTCACTGTGATCCACCTATTCTATAAGCATTATCCTCAAAGAGAGGAAAGGTTTATTTTGAAATTATTTTAACTCAATCTTGCCACAAAGACCTCGGGGCTTCAGTTTGTGTAGCTCTCTCCTGTGAAGCTCCCTGTTCATATTACAAAACATTTGGCTCGGGCCAGAGCAGCAATCCCAAGCAACAACATTCTGTGAAATGTGTTTACATCCTTTGGGATAAGCGGAGAACTTTATTCCGAAAAACCTGCTAACACTGATAATCATCTATACTTACATTAACTCCTTCACAGTACACTGCAATAAGAAACAGATCGCAAGCCATCTTTTACCTTCAGATAGCAGTGTGAGTAGCAGTAATGAAGTAAGTTGTCAGACGGGTGGCCAAGGCTGCTGACCACGTGCACCAATTGCTCAGCATACATGGGCGCTGAGTGCTCCAGGTTAACTTTATCCACCAAAATTCGGATAGAAGGTAAAGGCCGCAGGGGCTGGAAGCTTGTAGCATTTAACAGTCCACTGAGGTTCTAGGGGAGAGGGGAAATAACCCAGGCAATTATTGCTCCACCACATTTACATATTCTTACCTCACCACAAACACAAGCAACTCTACATGTAATAAACTGGTTACAGATACCATGGCTTCATGGTCACTGACTCCTGAAATTTTTTCAGCATAATTTCTATGAAGTTTAGAATTCACGTATAAACTTTTTCTCCAGAAAAAGCAGCTATTCAAATGTTTGCAGAGGGGAGCTGCAGGCGTGGTCTCCAGGGGGTACCGCAGGCTGCCCCATGTCAGGCACTGCCAGCTCCAGCCAGTGCTGCAACTGCCCTAGCACAAGACACAGCTGAGCCCCCGAGCCAAGGTGGTGGCACCCCTTTGGTAAACTTACTTAGGAAAGGGAAAAAATGCCACACAAGCTGAAAGGACTCCAGGGGTTTAAAAAAAAAAAAAAAAAAAAGGCTAGAAGCAACATGAACAAGAAGGTTGGAGAAGGAGAGGGAGGAGGAGCAGGCACCGCAGCAGGGACTCCCCTGCAGCCCTTGGAACAGAGCACACCAGAGCAGATAGCCACACCTAGCCCACGGAGGACCACACACTGGAGCAGGTGGATACAGCCACAAACCCCACCAGTGTTTTTCAAATGGTTCTCACCTTTCTTACATATAAATGCTTCACAAATAATAATGCTAATTCCATAGCACCTTCAGAATATACAACTTCATCTCCATTTTAGATAAGAAATTATCATTTAAAATAAAAGGCCAATATAAAAACAATTCACCAGTTCTTGAAGTCCATTTGTCTGCCAATCTTTGAACATTAAGCATAGCAAAGTACCAAACTGATTTGGAACTCAGTAATACATCCAGAACGTGGAGTAACAGCCCAATGAGAAAATTTATATGAAATAGCACGTGCTGCTGTGAAGAACTGGATAAAGATCTGTGCCTACATACCTTCTCACCCATGATTACAGGCATCAAGTGGTCTAGCAAATTGAATTCTGCCACAGGGATAATGATTGTACACTTAAGAACAGTGAAGGTTGTAAGTCGAGTGGGAATGTATTCCTCCAATGATGCTACTTCTTCTGAGCTTGGTATGGTTCTATTTCCATCCATAGTATCTACAATAAACCAAGATTACATGTTTGACTGAAATACATGGAGTGCCTCCTACAGATGCTGATTCAGAAATGGTTATAGACTAGCAAAAAATGGAAAGCTTTCCCTCTCCTTTCATAGTTAAGTATATTCCACACTGAGTCTACTCAAGGCTAAATGCAAACATAACTGGATTTTCCTTACTTTGAAATTTGCATAGCTCAAACTCAACAGTTCACTGTCACTTCTTTCCATGCATTTTTACCCTGTATAACTATTACTTTAAACTAATAAATCCACACCAATGGGGACACCTTCTCTAAGACTCCAAAATTAAGCCGAAGTTGTCAACAAAATAAGTACTCCTTACTCAACCAGAGGCTTGTGATTGAAAGAAGTGGCCTCCAAAGGGTATGAAATTACCCCAGAGGTATATTTAGAACTGATGGGAGGTATCACAGTTAATTTTATCTTTATTTTACATTTTGCTCTTTGGACTAATAAAAATCCCCTGACAGATTTGGAGTTTAACTATTTGGAAACAGCACCTTCAAGAACACAGAATTTGGTCTGGTTTAATTCTGTATATTTTCTTCTATGCACTAGCAACAAACCTGGTTTAGTTCTGCTGTATGGCTCATATTCATGATCCAGAGCACAAACTATCATTTTCATGATCCGGTGTACGGCGCTGCTATCCAAGCGAAGATTGAGTGGGCCCACAATGAGGCTTTTCGTGGACATCTCCTGAACACTTCCAAAATCTTCGCTCTTGGCTGAAGATAGGTCTTGCTGGTTCCCAGAAACTACAAGAAGTTTTATAAATAACAAATTACACCAAAGAATTTACTGCCTCCCTCCAAGCACAGCACAAGTTAGGAACCTTTCCATTAACTCTGCATCTCTCAAGCTTAGGATTCCCTCAAGGTGTCCAAAATTCTGTGGCAACTTAACCCCAGGTGCCAGTCAGGGGTGCCCCTGAGCATTAGGGCATCTCTGCATCAATTTCAGCACAGTCTCGGTATACAGGGCTATACACTCAGCAGAACTACTAACTTTGTCCCCGAAAGCCCAAAGAAGTTGACAGTGAGAGAATTTATAGCCTCCTGCTTCCCTGGGTGTTTTGTTTACTGTTTCAGAAAGAAAAATGAAGAGGACAGAAAGATGCTATCTTATAAAATCTGTTCAAATCTTCAGATGGAACTGAGGTTACAACTTTAATAAATCCCCAAAAAAGACTTTTTTTTAAAATAAAGCCTGCTATCCAGGTGTGCTTTATTTAATATGCACAGAACACACACTTTCATCCTTCCAACTCTACACAGTAGAAACACTATCAAGAAGTGTAAAAAAAGTAACAACACAAAAAAAAAAGTCAACAAAAAGCATTTAGAAGTAACAGCAGCCTACCTTCCAAAGAGAAAAAGCAGACTCACTGTATAATGTATATGAATAATAAATACACCGAAGAGAGAGGATTTATACTTTCAGGAATAGTTCCATTTAATTCTAAGTGCAAAGAGAAAGTGATAGAAAACCTATTGGTTCTACAGACGTAGTTCATCATCGGTTACTTTTGAAACTTTGCAGATGCATAAGGGAACATGGTTCCTGGTCATTGAGTATTCAGCTCGCCATAAACTGCATGTCTAATTCTAACTGATTAAAAAAAGGTCTTAAAATGAGAGTACTGCGTAATAAACTGCCACTGGGATACACAGGTACACATAAGCAAAACGTAACTTCACAAGTACGCGCATTATGTCCGTAGTCACGCAGATCACTGAGCAGGGAACTAAGAGGCTACACAGTGTTTCAAGGAGGTTACTGTTTTGTACTGGAATACAAAGGGAAAAATAGAAAAATAAAGTTGGAAAGGCAGGACAGAAAGAAATTCAAAATAAGACTGCTGTGCATAACAACCTTGCTTTCATTCAAAAAAGTGATTAATGCACTTCTAAAAGTGACAGATGAAACTCTGAGGTTAGAGTTATTCAGGAGGCACTTGTGGTTTAATCAGTAATCTTATGCTTCAGGAAAGGTTAAAGGTGCAAAGAATGTGTCACACCAAAATTGCCTTGACAGATAAAAATCTTACAATCACAGTAACTACCTCCTATAACTTAAGCTGGGCGAGATATTTTTTTTAGGGTAAGGTGGTGTGCACTGACCATAACTAAAAACATAGTTCATGTCGAAAGGAGAAAATGTACCAGGCAAACTTTTACAGAAATACTTCCATATAAACACCACATATTAAAAGTGGAGCAAGATTCGTATTGGTTTTAAAATATTTATGTTTCTATATATAAGGTATTTATACCTTAATTTGAAGGAAATATTTTACACCTATTTTCTCTTGTCTTAGTACTTACATATTTGATTCCCAATGTGGAAAAATTAGCTATAAAATAACTAGCAGAAGATGTCACATGAGCTCTTCTGAGGGAAAAAAAAATAAAAAGGTTCTTGCTTGTAGAGCTTTAACAACCACTTAAACCATTAATTTAAAGTTAATTACTCCATTATTTTATGAAGTCAGATATGTGTCTTTAAAGATTATTTATCTGTACAATCTCTCATCCCTGCACGTTTCTTCAGAGGAGAAAGTGACGGCTGTCTTGAAGCATCTTCATGATCAACTTCACATTTCAACCAGGGTTTCTCAAGAGATTTTGTCATCACTGACTTTGGAAAAAAAAATAACTTTCAAAAAAAACCAAAACATCACACTTAAACTACACTGCTGCTACAGGAGACTTGTTTTCAGTTTAGCAATTGACTATAAAAGATACATTTATGCTGACTTAAGCAGGAAAATAAAAAACAGTCAAAGGCTAGCCAAAACAGCTACTCTCAAATGCATTGACGAAGATGAAACCATTTTACTAACGAATCTGATGGCAAATGTAAGGTAAGTTAGAGGACAGTTGGTCAAGGACCAACTGCTCTTTGTTTCTATTATTTAACAGGGTAAACAATGGAAAAAAGGTACCTTTGCCACTGGTGCTTTCCATTGTGTACAAGTAATCCATGTAGAAAGCCCCAAACCTCTGCATTCCAGCGATCTCTGTGTATGTCTCCTACCAACAAAGCAAACCAAACAAAGAAAATGTTGTATAAGGAAAGAATCTTGAGATTACCAACTGATAGGTTGGTATGAGAGAGATATATACATGTTTGGATTTGTGCATCAACACAAGGAAAGGCTTATCAAAACAAAGGACAGAGGTTATCCCAAAGAATTCACCTTTCCGATAGGTAATGTAACTTCTATTTGAGGCCACACAAAGGCACATCCATAATTCCAGTGGACATGCTGACCGATTCATCAATAACATCTAGTTAATTAGTACCTTTAATGGAGTAAATATTTTTCACTTGACCTCTTGCATGCAGCAGATCTGCCTAATTACATACCCTGAAAACTGAAGCTCATTCATTCTGGCTTTTCTCTTTAAGGAATATTGAGGTTTTATCTTTAAACAGTAGGAAACTTATTAAGACTTTATGCTGTCACTGGGATTTATAGATAATATAATCCGTTAGTACACAGCAAGTTTCCTTCCTCTCTTGCCAAACATTAGAGAAATCACAGAAACAAAGACAGGTTGAGAAAAGAGTAAAGCTTAAAACTAAAACATACTATTGGAAACAATTGAATTTCTACAAGTACTTGTCATTTCACTAATTAATTTCATTTTTTTACGGGATTCTTCAGGATTAGACTTCATCACTAATATTCAAAAGGTGCAAACATTAAGATTTAAATTTAAAACAAAATAGACATTCAGAATTGTAAACGGCTTATCAGTACAATAACAGAGAGCATAGAGCTGCACCTATGAACACATCTGGAAGGGACCACCTTTGTCATCACAAACAGTCTTTAAAGAGACTGCAGACACTCAGGGAACGAAGCATTGCTGTACAAGTTACAATAACAGAAACTAGCGGTGACTGAACATTTGGCTCTACCAGAGGCAGAATTAGCAAGAGCTGCTCTAAGTAGACAAATACAGCGCACAGACAATAATATGAAGACTGACTAAGGTCTGCTTTCCAAGAGAGCACTTCTTAGTTTGAAGACCATGAACTACTTACTGTTGGGGTTTAAAGTAGCATGTGCTGGCAAAGCTCAGCCTTTTGCTAGCATTTTCTCTTACCTCTTTTTCTCTGCAGGTGTAGTTTGTACTTTCGGAAACAGGCATTAATTCAGCTTATGGGGCAGGAGGGGAGTTTGAGGTTTCTTTTAGACATTATTTTATTACTTATTTGTTTGGTTTGGGTTTATTGGTTTGGTTTTTTTAAAACACAATCAGGCAAAATTCAGCTAAACATGGCAAAATATTGAAAAAACAGTCCTCTAACAGCACTCAGAAATCATCAGAAATCCATTAGACAGCATAAGAACTTTTTTCCCCCCTATGGAAAATGTAATTCTCTGACCTTATGATGAGCTGCATCCAATATAAATTCTGCACGAATACCATTATTCTCTGGACTTCTGTAATCGAACAGCGAGTTGGTAAGGTATGTCATTCCTTTTGCACTCAGATTTTCTCCACAATTAAAGAAGTAGGCCTCCTTCATGAGGTAGTAGAAAATAAAGTCAGGTTAACAGAGAAATTTCAATTCTGTCATAACAAATTGTCACCGTAGCATCCCTCAAGAGCACGTTTCCTTATGAAGACAACTGAAGTAACTTCACTCCAAGAATGCTGAAGCTCCTGTCCACTCCCTCCCCATTTTTGGCTAATCAAAGTTGCCTGAGCTAATGAATATTATACAGCCCATGATACAGAACATACTAGTTTCATTTTAACAGAAAATAACCTCAGAGCAGTTACTCCAAATTCTGCCCCTTATTCTTAATTATACATGATCCTATCACTACAAAACCCTTTTCCACGACTGACCTATGCCTTATCTATCCTCCACAGAAGCAGTTATTTCAATATTATTCTTCATTCATCTGCATTTTTATGTGCCTTCTCCATACCCCAAGCAGTGCATCCTGCTGAAATCAGCAAACTCTTCCATCAAGAGTAATTCTTCCAAAAAGGATATTTATATGAGACTAAGAAGAGATGGTTGGGGAAAAAAAAAAAACAAAACAAACAAACAACAAACAAAACCAAACAAAAAAAACCAAACAAACAAGATAAAAATACCCCACACCAAACAAACCACCAACAAAATACCATTCTCACAAAAGCAGAGATTTTCTTAAATACAGTCTGTAAAGGGTGGCAGAAAAATGAAAGCCTCAAATCACACAGAATCAGAACAGAATTGTCACAGCTGGAAAAGACCTCCAAGATCACTGTGGCCAACCACTAAACCTTCAGCATCCCAGTAGAGCATGTCCTGAGGTGCCTCACCTACACACGGTTTTAACCCCTCCAGGGACAGTGACCCCACCACTTCCCTGGGCAGCCTGTTTCAGCACCTGACTACTCTTTTAATAAAGAAATTCTTCCCAATATCTGATCTATACCTCCCCTGGTGCAACTTGAGGCCATTTCCTCTCATCCTGCCGTTATTTTATTGAGAGAAGAGGCTGCACCCACCTCACTACAACCCCCTCTTAGGTAGCTTTAGAGATCGAGATCGTCTTCCCCTCAGCCTCCTTTTCTCCAGAGTAAAAAAACTCCAGTTCCATCTGCTGCTCCTCAAAGGACTTGTTCTCCAGACCCTTCCGCAGCTTCACTGCCCTTCTCTGAACTTGCTCCAGCCCCTCAGTGTCTTTCTTGTGGTGAGGGGCCCAAGGCTGAACACAGTACTTGAGCTGCCACCTCCCCAGTGCGGAGTAGAAGATCACGATCGCTCCCCTTCTCCCACTGGCCACACTATTTCTGATCCAGGCCAGGATGCCACTGGCCTTCTTAGCCACCCGGGCACACACTGGCTCGTGTTCAGCTGGCCCTCCACCAGCACCCCCAGTGCCTTTTCCACTGGGCAGCTTTCCAGCTGCTCCTCCCAAAGCCCTTGGCGCTGACGGGGGTTGCTGTGATGCAAGCACAGGACCCGGCACTTGGCCTTGTTAATCCTCATCCCACTGACCTCAGCCCAGGGATCCAGCCTGGCCAGACCCCTCTGCAGAGCCTCCTGCTCTCGAGCAGATTGACACTCCTGACAAATCTGGTGTCATCTGCAAACGTCCTGAGGGTGCCTCGATCCCCTCATCCAGATTATCAGTAAACATAATAAACAAGACCGGCCCCAAAACTGAGCCCCAAGGGACACCACTGGTAACCGGCTGCCAACCGGATTTAAGTCCATTCACCACTCTCAGGCCTGGCCAGCCAGCCAGTTCTTAACCCAGCAAAGAGCCCCCCGTCTGTGCCATGAGCTGACAGCTTCTAGGAGAATGCGGTGGGAGATGGTGCCAAAGGCTTTACTGAAGTCCATGTAGACAATGTCCCCAGCCCTTCCCTAATCCACTGGGCAGGTCACTTGGTCATATAAGGAGATCAGGTTGTCAAGCAGGACCTGCCCCTCATGAACCCAATGCTGGCTGAGCCCAGTCCCCTGGCAGTCCCGCACCTGCCATACTAGCTCACTCAAAAGGAACCTCTCCATCATTTTTCTGGGTACCGAGATCTGGCTGACAGGCCCATAGCTCCCTAGATCTCCTTCCAGCCCTGCTTGTAGATAGGCATCAAACTGTCAAACCTCCAGTCATTTGGGACCTCCCCTGTTAGCCAAGACTGTAGATAAACAGTCACTGGTGGATGAAACCGTCCACAATGTGTGCTAGCAGCACAGAAGGCCAACTGTATCCTGGGCTGCCTCATAAAAAGCATGGCAAGCAGATCAAGGGAGATGACTGGAGAATCTACTCTGCTCTGGTGAGGCCCCACCTGGAGTACTGTGTCTAGCTCCAGAGTCCTCAGCACAAGAAAGATACGGACCACTTATAGCAGGTCCAGAAGGCCACAAAAATCATCAGAAGCCTGAAGCACCTCTCCTACGAGGACAGGTTGAGAGAGTTGGGATTGCTCAGCCTGAAGAAGAGAAGGCTCTGGGAGACCTTATAGCAGCTTTTTGATAGTTAAAAGGGACCCATAAGAAAGATGTGGACAGTCTTCTTTGCAGACCCTGTTGCAACAGCACAAGCAGTAATGGTTTCAACCTGAGCGAAAGTAGATTTAGACTGATAGAAGGAAGAGTGGTTTTACAATAAGGGTGGTGAGACACTGGAACAGGCTGCCCAGAGAGATGGTAGAAGCCCCATCCCTGGCAACAGTCAAGGTCAGGTTGGAGCAACTTGATCTAGTTGCAGATGTCCCTGCTGACTGCAGGGGGAGTTGAACTAGATGACCTTTAAAAGGTCCCTTCCAGCCTACAACATTCTATGATACTTGACATTAATATACAGTCACTTTACATTTTCTTCCACATTCTTAATTTTCCTGCTTAAAACACATACCAAGACTACACAGAGCACTAACATCAAGTTAACAGGGGAGTTGTTGGACACACTATTTGTTTTTATTTAAACACAGACAACAGCTGCTGTTCTCCAGTACTTTAGGGCACTATTCTATCTGTAGTTCAACTAAAAATCCTCATTATTGAATTTAGACCATCATACACCACTTCAATAAATATTTAAACAGTAGTTCATATGGATACCTGATTTTGTGTTAAGTAATTGAAGTGCTGCTTCTATTTAAAATACAGAAGTAAACACTTGCAACTCCTTCATTCAACACTGCTCTCATCAACCTTACTGAAAAGGGAGGCAAACCACTTATTCAGTATCTGAGCCACCTTTCGGTTCCCTTTAGCATACAGCGTTCACGCTTCTTCCTTTCCAATCTTCTGCTGATTTCAGTATTTTCAACGGTTTTCAGCTGGGTTTTAATTCATTACACAGATGAAGTATGCAGACATACACAGTGATGGGGAGTAGTGAAGTTGTCAAAAACCTACTATTCTGTAGCTTCTCCCTCAGATGTTTATCTTTCAGCTGGAATGATTAGACCCCGAATTCTATATTCTTGTGGCACGTTCAAAAATCTTAAATCACAAATGCTAACCACAGCCTTTCCAATTCTCGCAATCAAATATTTTAATAAAGCACACCAGAATTGCTTATTTGGCAGGTCAACTGAAATTTCAGTATACTCACATCATCAGTCCTATTCGTGTTCTCTTCAAAGTCTTTAATTCCCATAATTCCTTTAAGGCACATAGCTTGGCAACCAACAAAACCTATTTGGCAATCAAAGAAAAGTTCACCTTTCATAAGGACCTAGTGAGGGAAAAAAAGTGATATTTTGAAGCATTCTACTTCAGGAGAAATAGACAAGATGAAGAAAAGTATGCATAAATATACTGAGATTTATATGTTTAGAGCTTTGATACAATAGCAAATTAATTGCACAGGGTACTCAGAAAGAAGGGATTATTTTAGCACTAGAAATTTAGAGAATTTCTGTTTAAGTGATTATTACAATAAACACATCCAGTATAGCAGAATATGAAAAAATCAGTAATGAAAAAATTGAAAAATCTTTTCTTGATAACCATTTTCTACATTCAAAAAACCCTGTCATTGGAAAATTACCTCAACTGTCGTTCCTTCTTGTTCCCAGCATATAACTTCTTTGGATTTTACCTTCTGAGGGCTGTAATAACTACTTTCAGCTTGCATTTCAGTGAGCTACGAAACAACACGATAAACAACTTGTATAAGTCAATATTAGTATGAAACAGCAGTAATGCCATTAATATACAGAACTGATGAAGACAAATGAAACTGGGGGTCAGAGCACATTAACAAGCAGTAAACAGGTGCTGTCAAGCAGCTGTAACACATTATCCATATCAGAACCTCTCAAATTCAACGTCTGGTTGAAGTCTGCCATAGCAGCAAGTTTTACATCCACTCTAGCGTTTTCAGTTTCTAAAGAGAAGCTGTGTGAAAAGATGATACAGACACACAGCTGCATTACTAATGTAGTAGCAAATAGCTTATCAATGGCTGTAAAAATCCACAAGTACATTATTTATTCTTCCCAGAAAATAACTAAACAGCGTGATAATATTAAGAAAATATTTTGATTGCAGCCATAATCATTTTTGTTTCTTGTCACAGCAATTGAGAGAAACATGCATTTGTATGTCTTGAATGATTTCAGTATAAAAACTTCAAGTGGTAAAATGTACACTCAGGTTAAAAAGCATATAGCCTGAAGTTAAGAAAAGGGAGAAGAGAGGCACAAAATAATGAAGGTGTTACGTATTGCATTAAAAAAAAAAACCACACCAAAAAACCCCAACCGCTTTAAGTTGTTTATGTTGAGCTGTTGAGCTGTTTAAATAGTTCAAATTCTAACTTTCATATAAAATATCCAAAGGCTTTCATTATTTTCAAGGGTGGATAGACATGGATGTTGTTTCAAATGAAAATTTTTTTACTCCTACCAAGTCCTAGAAAATTCAATGAAAAAAATTCACTGGTCACCCTTCAGCTGTGTGCAATTATTGTAAAGGAAAAGCAATTAATTGATTAAAAGAACTCAGTCATTACAAGAGTCATTTTTGCCATTATTAGAAAACGCTGCATTTAATTTGGCATGATTTTTAGCTGGAATGGTATCAACTGTTCAGAATGCTAATGCAGAAACATGACCTTATTTTTTTAACCAAAATATGAACCACAAATTAATTCCATACATTCTTCGCATGCAAGCAGAACAATGAATTCTGTTTTCCTCCTAACTGTCATCATATTAGCATCATGCACATTTACCAAACATAAGATGTTACATTTTCAGTAGTTTTTACCTATTCCCAATATAGAATGCATACAGTTGCCAACAAAACATTAGGAAAGCCCAATCCAGCAAATCACATTCAAAAAAGAAGTTTATATTATTTTTTATGAGTTTTCTCAAATGAGGAAAGAGCGCACAGAACTACTATATGACAATGCACACATGCTGAGACACGATATTGAGACATTTAAGTTGTGGTCTTTTGTTCGAGTTTTTTTAAGTGGAATCCAGGGACATAATTGAAGGAGAAAGAAAAGATTTTCCAGTATTTATTTTTAGCCTGTTTGCCTTTTTTTTTTTAAATGAAAGCTGAAGCAGATTAACACAGACGAACACAGCTGAATGTTTGCTGATGCTTCATGTCCTCAAGTTTTGCAACCAAATTTGTCAGGGACTGAAGGCTTAAAACATTAACCTCCCCACAAAATGCCT
This sequence comes from Chloroceryle amazona, assembly GCA_027560015.1. Classification (NCBI taxonomy): domain Eukaryota; kingdom Metazoa; phylum Chordata; class Aves; order Coraciiformes; family Cerylidae; genus Chloroceryle; species Chloroceryle amazona. The sequence goes on from JANHFX010028159.1 coordinate 94,452, forward strand.
GCAGCTTCCATAGTCACTTCTCTCATCCTTTCTGACAGCTGTTGAGCAGCTAAATGCTCTGCTACACCACCAAAAAAAAACAGCTAAGAGAAAGCAGCCACAAAGTCCCTCAAACCACTCCCTTGTGCACAGGTAACAAGCTAAACAGGCAGAAGTGGGACAGGGAGCTGCTGATGGTACTGGATGTATAATCCTGCTCGTGAACACAGTGGGGCTTGTGAAAGTGCTGCAGTTCATCTAAAAGGCTCCGTCATAAAATCAACCTTAGTTTTAATGCTGCTCATAGAAACAGTATTATTTAATGTTCTGAAGAGTTCTGGCCTTAATTTCTTTGTGTTTTATTATAAAACCAAAAGGTATTTTTTTTTAATAGTTATGCACACAGAATTGCTTTCATATAGTTTGGTACTTTTTTAAAAGTATTTTGCTGCTTCAGAACCTTATTTTTTTTTTATTTCTACCGGTACATGTCACTATCTTATTCAAACTCTCCATATTTCCTCCCGCAAAGTTACAGGAGCACTAGAGAGGTCAGCAATTATTCTGAAAATACTCAAATCTTTCTCTACATAGACTTCCTAGCTCAGAGTACAAGTGTAATTTATCCTTTGTTTCTTTAATTCAACTCCAACCGATGAAAAATAAGTTCAATGCCAATTTAAATACATATTTGCACATATTCTATTAAAAAAATACAATAATTCCTCCAATTCACAAGACTTATGAAGGTGAAGCTTTTTTATTAAGAAATATATAATTATATATATTAGCCGGATAGAATACTGCAATAAACATTCACTGAAGGCCTTTTAAGCTCTTTCTCCCACCAAAAATTATTACATTTGAAAATTATTAATAAGTAAATTAAGTCATTTTCCTTTAAGATTAAAATGTTCACACTGAAATTCCAGCTCAAATGGCAGAACCGTCTCATGCTGCAATGAACAATACATGATGATGCAAGAGGAACTTTCAAGGTCCCCATTTTTTGTTATTCACTCAAGTAATATTCCCTGTCTCAAATCAAACAGTGTAAAAGCACTCAGATAATCTTTACGTGCTTTCTTAAGAAGCCAAATAAAACCTATACGACACAGAAATATTTACCTTAAAAGTCACCGTTGCCTTTGTACAGTAAAACCCGACTGAAATAACAGGATCCTTGAGAGATTGAGATTTCTGCTGATGTAGCATCGTTCCATCGTCAGTTCCAACAGAATCATCTTCCTCATCATCATAGCTCACAATAGCAGGAACAAAAGACCAAGCCCAAGAAACCCACCCTTGTTGCGGGTCATTATCTTGATGCAAATAAGGATCTTGATTAATACACTGTGTTGAATATTGCATTCCTGAGCTTGGTTCATCTTCTGTACCTTTCAAGACAAAAACTCAGTCAAAATTCAAATCAACCATGATGAAAAATTAAATTATTATACCTAAAATTATACTATGGGAACTTTACCTAGGACAGTATTCCACATATCATTGTCTAAGACTTGGTTTATAATGCTAGAAAATAACTAGAAATTTTAAATTTATGAATATAAATTTCCAAACACTTGGTTTATTCATTAACTTTTTCCTCAATAAAAAAAAAATTAAGGGTGTCTGCAATAGTTTTCTTCCTGTATATTTGCAGCAAAACCAGAATTTGTCATCTATACTACATATTTTCAACACTTATTCCACTGAAGTCCTTCTTGAAATTGAAAGTTAAACCCTACTAAATAACAATCAATTATAGTCTTGTAGTTTTCAATTTTACAATAGAAAAGGACTTCAATTCCAAAAGCCATAATAAGGAAAATGCAAACACAGCACAGATCTGAGAGTTATGGTTGAACCCCTCCTCTGTTTCAAAGTCTGCTTTTTAAGTACTCAAAGAAACAAGTTTACCTACACTTCAAAAAGTTGGTAGGCCACCTTTGAGTCAAAAACCTAAATATTGGTCTTCTATGGAAAAAAAATATATTAGAGAGAGCATACAGAACAAAACAAGGATTTCCCCAGAGATACAAGCCTAAGATTCATGATCCAAATGGGTAACGCTGTGCATGTACAAAGAGCACAGTTAGCTTAGCTTGTCTGGCTCCATCAACCTTCCACGGGACTCCCAGGAGGCATTAAATACCTCCGAGTGACCACAGGTAGCACAGGACGCAGTCCTGTTCACGCAGGGGAACACCCAAACATTATTTAACTGAACAGAAACAGGCATATTCCACTTCTATTTACTTATTTTTAAGCACACAGATCCCATTCTTACAAGTTTTAGAGCTTGTAGCCTTTAGCCTAATTAGTCTTCAGTCTTTTAATATTATTATTTATACACTTGCACAAGGGGAGAAAGCGTAAGAAAAAAACGCTCCTAAGAATTCTTGCACATGCTTAGAGGCGAGGACACCTCCTCCCACAAGGGCTATGTAAGCTTCCTTCCTACTTCCCTTACACAACAGTGTCAGAGATCAGATTTCCATCCAAATGTAAATCTCGAAACACAGGAAATACAGAAGAGGTGCACATAAAGTCTTGGAAACAGCTAAGAAGCAGAACTGTCAGATGTATAAGGAAAAAGAACTGATTTGGAGCATGACTCATGTAGTTTAGCCTAGACTGTTGTTGGCAAGTAGAGAAGAAACGGCGGAAGGTCTGCCAAAAGAGAAAAAAATGTGGAGGTGTAGAACCTAGGTCACGCATAACTTTTGGTCTACACAGCCATAAAATTCAGCCGTGATTTAGCACGCCTCTTGCTGCAGTATGTGCACAAGGAGAAACCAGTAAAAACTGCCAAATAGTTTGGTTTATAACATTTATTAATATTTTGGAAACCATTAAAATAAGGGAGAAGAGCAGCTAGACTAAAATGGTGATATCTAGCTACTCCAAAACAGAATACAGAAAAGAGGAAGGTAGATCTATCACTACATTAAAAGTACTACGACCATTATGCAATCAAAAGTCAAACTTTGGAACAAATGCACATCAGCCTAGTAAGAAACCCACAGCACCTTCTAAACCCTCTGAAGAATAATTATAATGTCAATTCCTTCATAACAAGCAACGCAAGAAGGCCAGTATGTACTTAGTCAAAACCAAAAAGGCTGCGTGTTTCCAAACTACTCTGACCACTGCATCAACTGCGAGCGCATAGGACAGTGAAATGTAAAGATAAACCCCCTACATTTTACAGAGGTGACTTTGTTAAAGGACAAAATGCTCTTATTCATTTGAGTTCCTAAATCCACTCTTGCTAGTCACCCATAGCAAGATCACACTGGAACAGTCTTGCTTCATGGCGCAGCTAAGAATATATTTTATATAAATTCCAAGATTGCAGTGTGACTGCATCTTGCTGTTCCCATGTTCAAATCAAGTTTGATCTTCAGAAATGCACTATCCTTTCTTTTAAAGGGTTTGAGATATTTATCTCAGAGTTTGGAAACTGGTATCTTTCACCATAGGTCTGGAATTAGCCCAGTAGAAAGCTACTCCCTTTGTATCGATTGATTCTTTGACACTGTTCTTCTGCCTGTAGCAGTTTTCAGGCAGGTAAGGCTGGCTCCGCTTAGCCTGTGGCTACATCAATACAAGTGCTGGCACTAGGGGAACAGGGAGGGGATGCAGCTCCGTTCCTGCCAGCAAGAGCAGGAATTTTCATCTGGTTGAATTAATCTGGAAACTGTGTAAGTGCTACTTGTAGGTACTTCAAGAAGACAGCTGCAGATGTGCATTCTTGTATCACTAAATGTAGATATTAAAATTCATTTACTCATCCCTATTTTACCTGTCATAAGCTAAAGAAGCTACTGCAAACTCACAGTTAAGACAACATTATCATTAATTATGAATACATAACTTATGGAACAGATTAGAGTAAAAGAAAAATCTGCAAGTAACAAGAGTTATCTGGCTGATAACAAACATTTTGGTGCTGACCTTGAGAATTCAATAGCTCTTAACTTTGTCCTTACAGCATGAACTGTCCCTGGAGAATCTCAAATGTAGTAACACACATGCTTTCAGAGTAATAAATATTATCTGTATGACTTTCCTTTGCATGTATTTATTATACAAGAAATGCACAGAAATTACTAATGTACAGAAAGAAATCTATTTCAATGTCTGTAAAAGCTCCCCCCAATATATTTATACTATTCAGCAGCTCTGTTGCCAAACACTTTGGACCTATAGCACAGAAAGACAATAAACTGACTGCCAGAAGATAACTGATAGTATTAAATATGCCAGTAGCTTAATTTTTTTTTAACTAGTGTTCCTTCACAGTGCCTATTTAAGAAAGGAGTGGGTCATGATCTGTTACACGTTACTGCACTAGCACTGCAGTATCGATGCAGGAGATTGCACGTAACTGGAAATGATACCAACACCAGCAGAAGCTCAAATCCTGTGTACCACACTCTAGTCTGACAGGTATTCTTCATCTGCTTTTAAAAGCAAATTACCCTCAATACTTGCTAGCTGAAAATCTGATGCCCTCATAATTGTAGCATGAATATTACAGCAAAGGCACACACTCTAATATTCGGCAGTAGTTGTACAAATTTAAGAGGTATCACTTATGTTGGACAAAACAATGCACTACGGCAATTCACGAAGCCAGGAACTGGTATTGTGAAACAGCAAGACTTAAAGGTTTCTTCTTACTTTTGCATCGAGAACATCATGTTCCTTAAACTCAGACCTCTGGATCCTACTAGACCAAAATAGATTCCTGTCTTACAGACAAACACAAATCAAGGCAAGAAATCCTAATTCCCTCTTACTCCTGAGTGGCACTGCATATGGAATGTGACCATAACGGAAAAAAGCTTCACGTTCAACTCCAGAGAATCTGCTTTTCCATGGTATTTACCTCCATCATTAAGCAAGCTTCACCAAGCTTTTACTCCTAGGCTAGCTGTCTTGCTGTAAACTGAAACCACCTCAGTGAAGAACTGATGGATGAGGGAGAGAAAGCATCACTTTCCAAACCTGTTATGAAAATCCTAAATGAGAAGTGATGCCACAGCAATTCCAAAGTGCTGAAATAACACCAATAATTTTTCTGAAATGCTCCCCCATTACATTACTTAGGCCTACTGATCAACTATTTTTGCATTCCAAATATTTAAATAATATCCCAACCTCAACAAAATTAGGAGCAGATGTACGAATAAGTTAAGGGTGAGCCAAGAAACAAGTGGCACAGATTTTAAACCACCAGAACCAGGACAAGAAGCAGGAGATCTATTTTCTGTTTTAATGGCAAAGGAGACTAAATAATGTCAACCATTACAACAAAAGGGCATGTGCTGCTGGGCTGAGGTACAAATCACAGGACCATTAATGTCAAAGTGATATGTAAGTGCAGATACCCAACAGGGAGAGGAAGGTGTTACTTGTCCAACAGTGCCCATCCAACAAGTGGGTTTGTTTTATATTCCACATACAAGTTCAAGCGGATCAGTTGGAAACACCTGTCTCACTGGAAACATTAAAAAAGTTGCTTGCATTCTGCCATCTACATTCACCTACTTTTAAAACAGCTGCAGAACAAGTAGCCTGATATCTAAGCTTTTATGTAATAAGTTAAAACAACAGGCCAACTTGTGCCTGTGACTCCTGTCTTTCAAAGATTTAATTAGATTTTTTGGGTTCCTTAAGAAGGAGTATATATGTTTTGCAAGAGAAAAGGAAATGACAAGACAACCTAAGGTAGATTTTTTTAAAGGTATTTCTAAAAATCTAGTTCTCCACAAAAAGGTTACAGTAACTAAACCAAAAGTATTTAATATAAACAAGTTTGATCTCCCCAACTTAAGACCTTTATGATTTGGGAAGACTTAATTTTTACTCTTTTTTTTTTCATTTGCTACTCATTTTAACTGCTGCTAACAGGTGTTAGCATTTCGATTTTATTCCAAATCAATCAAATCTGCTCATCTCCATACAATGAGCTTGCTATCCATCCTCAGCGCTTGGCTTCTCAGCAACCAATGAACTCTTACAGATGCCCACAACAAAGTCACTCACTCTCAGGCTGGCTGTTAGCTGCACAGGTCAGTTACCCCACAAAAAACCTGAAAACCTGAAGCACCAAAACATGAACACTGGTACAGAGACCATATGTACATCTCCATCTCTAACTCTCAGGGAAGGACAGACAAAAAGCACAGGGATAAGAAAAATACCCAGGAAAGTGTAATTTGGCACACATAACCTTTTATCCTGATGTTATTTCAGTGAAAATGGGGATCATTTTCTCCACTGTTTAGAAAGAGCTCTGCTCTACCCCAACTCCAACATAGTGCACAGCTGCCATTCCTCAGTTAGGTATGGATAAATAAATCCATTCCAGTTCTCTCACTTTTATACTACTAGAACACTGCAGAGTCAATTCCTTTCCCAGTGACAACTGCTCACCAAGAGTTTTCTGCTGCCACAAGTTATAGGCACTTGGTTTTCTCAGTCAACTCAAACTTCACATTCAGCCCAAAGCTGGCCATGTGTTAAACTCATTCTTTTTATTCCACCGGTATCCCCAGAAAAATTCCCCACGCTACCATTCTTATCACCAAATTTTCAGCAAGGAGCATTTCAGTCTGTGAAAAATTTGGACTTTAGAGGATCTATGCAATATTTTATTCTGCTTAGTGTTGTAGAAGTGTAAACAGCTCTCATTCAAAGGCCTTCTTTAGTCTCATTTAGTTCTTTGAGAGTGAAGATCATGACAAATATTAGAATATTTCACATTATTCTTTTGGGATTTAAAGGTACTGTTATTATTGCCGGTTTACACCTGGGAAACACGCTTCCTATACCAGAATCACATTTGGCACGGATTTAATTTCATGAAAGGGAGAAGAACAACAAAAGCAACCCAAACTCATAATACAGGCTGTCATATCTATCCCAAGCTGCTTGCTCAGCATCTCTTCACAGTCATCATGCAGACCCACCTCAACTGTCTGCCCGCCTGCCCCACACTCCTTCCTCAGCCGTGCAGCTTTTCTAGTCGACCGTCTGCATCTTTACCCAGCAAGTGCCAGACTTCCTCTGCTTAAGCTTTCTCTGTTCTTCAAACTTCCCAGATCATTATTTGCCCAGCTGCATCATTTCAGTCTTAGATCATCAACCTCAGCAACTCCATCCAACTAAATTCCAGCTCTCCCTTGCATCCCGTGCTCTTGTCCTCTTTCACACCTAAATCATTTTCATTTCTAGTTACATTAGCCAATTTTTGCCACCACAAACCAAAAACTTATTCTCAAGTCCCAGCCGGCCACAACTATAACTGCTTGCTCTGCCACAGGCTCTTGTCCAAATCCTCCTCGCTTGCACATCTGTCTGCACTGAAGCACATCTCTTTCCTCCCTCGCACTGTCCGTACTGTCAGACATCCAAGCTCACAGTTCAGGCAGTCCTCAGCTCCCACGAAGCACGAGTCCTGTCCAGCTCTGAGCAGGAGAATGGTCCGGTACACATGCAGTACTAAATGAATTTACATACCAAACTGAAGTGAGTTTCCACCTTCATTTCTGGCCTGTCATTTTACCTGTGTATTTTGAATGTTTTCAGCTTAACAGACTTTACTCGGGCAGCAAAACAGATGTTCATGACACTGGCTACCCTGCTGCCAAATCTCAGTCTTGGTCTTTCCTTTGGGTATACAAGTAAATACAAACTGCTGCTGGAATATTCTTAGATACAGATAGGTAACTTACTTTATGTCAACAATGACATCATAAAAATATATTCCATTCAAAAGAATAAGAATGAGTGATAAATGAACTCAGTAAAGTCTTTAAACTGAAGAGGTGGAGACTGCTTACTAATAAATACTGAATGAAACTGTTTAATCAGTTCAGAACCCTTTCAAAGGGTTATAAAAATATAATCTATAAAGGAGGTCTGTACATTATTAAACTGTAAAGAATTTAGGCACAATTCCAGTGGAATTAATCTTGGATTTCAGGAAGCGTTACTCTTGGAAAGAAAACATGGTTAATATAGCTCAGGAGATAATACATGTCATTTATTATTCTACATGATTACATTTATTTTTTTTTTCTGAAAATAGGAGCACATTTGAAGTTTCCTCAGAAAAGTTCAAATCTGTGGTTGGAAATTTGGATGACAAATGCACCAAGAAGTGCTAAGAAAGCAGGTGGGTTTTTTTTCCCCTCTCCTCTTCTCAGACACAGATATAATATGAAGTCACAGCTACAAGAAAGTAAACTCCCAAACTGATGGTAGGGATAACCTGGTTAATATCCATTTGGCACGCCTGCTGAACTACACTGAACGAGTGTAAAAAAATCATTAGATATTTAAAAGCTTTTTTTGTGCACATGTACGTGGATGTGCACACGTGTGTACATCCACCTGCATATATACTAAACCATGCAGGGAACAAGCACAAGCCGTGGGAAGGAAAACGGCTGGTAACAGGTTTAGCCTCTCTGTGGCAAAATATTCTGCAGTGAAGATAGAAATGGACTTCCATAACTGTTTGTACAGGTCTGGCTTGGCAACCCAAAAGTTGTCACCTGTTCTGTGTTCTAAAGGAGGTGATCCTGTCAAACAGATACGAAAGTACAATGAAGTACACTGACAATGTTTGAGCACAGCATATTGAACAAAAATTGCATAGAAAATTACAGATTTCCTCCTCGTTCTCTGCAACCTTAGCTGAATTTCTGACCCTTCTGACAAGCCTGTGCACCTCTGTGTGAAGTTACATGATAATGTTTCTTTTTTTATATGGCTATTTTATTAAAAACTAGGAAGTCACATTCACAGTTGTTCAAAAAAAGGAATGCAAATGAGATTTACAGACAGCTTTTGCAATTCAACCTCCCTGAGGACATACGTTAGAAATAAGGATGATGAGAGGAATTGCCAGTGAGTTTACTCATATTTGGACATAAGAATCTCTAATTCCATTCCAGATGCAAGAAAGACTGAGTACTTGCCAGCAGATGCCCTTTATTTTAACCTTAATCTCTGCTTAAGCTGCATTTCTGTTTCATCACCTATCTCACACCCTAACCCAAAGAAGTCAAGTAAACAAACCCTGTGTACTTGCCCTGTCTGACTTCATCCTCTTCCACTGTTCATCCCAGTCTTCTCATTACCACGGTAATCTTTGCCCCCCGTCCTTACCTCTTTTCATCTGAAACTCTCTAGCCTTTTCATGTCTTTCCTATATTCAAATGGTTCTACTCACCCTACTGTCTCCAGGAATCATGCTACAAAGTTCAAGGAATTCTAAATTCATCATAATTCTCTGTGGCATGAAAACTTGGCCAAATTGGGCTGAACTTTAATGTGAACAAAAGAGATATATTCGTGGTACAAAAACAACCCTCTGTCTGAAATCAAGGGTAACGCAACTCTTTACAGAAAGTTGTTCACCCTTTATTCTGCAAATGGCATGATTAAAATATTAGCCAGATGCAAGGAGTCCTAAAAATGCACTTTTTTCCCTAAAAATTGTATGCTTAAGTCTCAAGAGAAAATTAGTATTTTCAGAATGTTAAGTACTTGATTCATGTATCTTGTGTAACAAACTCAACATTTCTTGTAAGGCAAATAATTTCTAGTGAAAAAAATCCATTTCAGTTTTAGAGATAACACAAGAAAACTGTTTACAGACATCTTATTTGCTCAGTTTCACAGAGCAGGAGCACAGCACAAGAATTCTGCATCTGGCATGACAGCGAAACTCATCTGTGCCAGCAAACATTAAAGGCTATATGTTGGAAAAAACACTCCACTGCTGTTATTTTTCCAATAACGTATTTACTTCTCTGAAATCAGAGAAAGTGGCAAAACTGGATTAAAAAAAATAAAAATTATTAATTTCTTATGTAAATAAAACTGAATATTCCTTCAATAGAACAAAATCATTTACTGTCATAGCTTACACAGTTTCATACTGTTGTAATACATAAGCATAGCTTAAGAGTGCTGTTTGATGCTCTTAGCTCTATACCAAATACCTCTTTGTACTCTCTCAGATCCAAATTCAACTGTGGAAAGATATCCAAAGCTAATGTCTTGAGGAGATTAAAATTGAAATACAAATCTCTAAATAAATTCCCTGTTTTGACAAGTAAATTCATTTCTGATCTACAAATGCATAAAACCAAGAACATTCCCAGTTCAGAGTAACATTCCACCCTTCCTCTTCTTTTATTCGGTGCTTGATACATTACAAAAACTTCAGATTCAAGTTTGGATGCTCAAGATCATGACATTGCTGATTAAATTACTAAAAAAGACATTATAGCTTTAAGTCAGTATGACTCTGACTCGTGAACGTTCCGTGTTTTTATTTTACGTGGAAGTGAATAAATAGGAAAGTATTTAAGGTCTAATATCTACTTAGACATTTTTTCCCCCGCCTCAGTTTTTAATATAAACTAAGCAAAATACAGCTTTCTTAGGTTGCTGCAAATTCCTAACAATTCACTTAGCATAAAACCTCAACACTGAAAACCATGGCATGATACAACTAGAAATAAAATAAAAACGCAGCAGCTACATTGGTAGTCCCTAGCAAAGCCATGTAAAATTGAGGATGGAGCGAAAGGTCCATAGTTCAAAATGCATCACTATTGTATCCCAGCAATATTTGGGAAGCAGCAGACAGGAAACCACCACTCAGAGCTAAAGAGAATTCACCTCTCAGTGCAATGCTCCTCAAAAAAATCACGTCATGGTAACTTACGATGAAAAATCACGTGGAAGAGGGAACACAGGCTGCAGGAAAACAGAGCCGAGACTAGACAATGCAAAAGGACAGAACCACTCTGCAGTGTGTTCTTAGCAATACTTTGCTGTTTAGAACAAGTGCTGATAGATCTAGTCTTGGTAGTAGGTGTCAAAGACAGCTGGAAACACAACATGCTTTGAAACTGGCAGCAGCCACCTTTGAACAAAAAAAAAGTCAAAGCTGCCTACAGACAGATGTTTCTGCACAACACGGCGACAGATAAATCCAAAGGACCTATTGTGTCACAACTAAAATGGTCTTTTTAGATCAAGTTTTACCTGCATTTAGTCAGGACCATCGGAGTACTTTTCAGAACGCAACAGGAGGCAGCTGTTCGAGGCCTGCATACTCACACTGCACAGCGAGCTGCCTCCTACAGCCTCCAGACCGCCACAGTGCTTTGCCATGACTAGCCTTGGCCGCTCGTGTTTGTAGCGGTGCAGTTGATGTTTTTAACATTTCTGTTGAAGTAGTAAAAACTGTATTTACCTTTCACATTTCCCAACGTATCTTTGGTGTGGCAAATCAGCTCTTCACTTTCCCCATCCTTGAAGTTGCCTATTTCTCCATAATAAAGAGCAATTCCAAGCTGCATTATACGTATAAACATAGGAAGCTGCTGATCAGAGATTGAAAGTTTCAAACTTTCAACTAAGGTGTGAATCTACAATGTGAAAGAACAAAAGCAATTAATATCAGAGCTCTGTCTTCACTCGAGCCAACTTTCATATCACACAACTCCACAGTCATTTTGCATTTCTGAAAACAAAAGCTGCGATACAAATACAACGCAGCACAACTTTGGGCTACTACATGAGAGACCTTCAGGTTGAAAAGTTAAATGCAAGGTATTTTGCATATATTAACCAATTGATTTATAAGTGTTGCTGAAGAAATTTCTAAAATGTAAGCCACATAAGTGCATCTCATTAAACTTTTATTTTCATTAGAGTTTCATAAATATCCCCATGCTAAAGAAAAACTAAGCACAGTGCTTTCAATAGACAAGGTTCTTCATTTTGATTCTTTCCCACTCCCACCATTCCTGCAAGTGGAAAAGTAGAGGGTGGGGGGAAGGATTCATTCTTCAGACTACTACCCACTTCTGGCTTTTCAGGTAGGAAGTGACGCTATAACAATGAGAGGCTCACGACCAATTAAAAGAGATTTCAGGGCCTTGGGACAGCTGGTAAGGGGATCAGGAGCTCAAGTTGTATTCTCCTCCATTCCTCTGACATCTGCTGTGGCTGAGGGAATAAATAGGAAGAGCCAACAGGTCAATTCATGGCTCCGGGACTGGTGTTGTGGACAGGACTTTGGATTTCTTGAACATGGCGCAGTATATGAAGCATTGGAGCTGCGAGCACCTGAAGAGATGCACTTGTCCCAGAGGGGGAAAGGATTCTGGGGCAGGAGTTGGCAAGGGCTCATTGAGAGGGCTTTAAACTAGATTGGAAGGGGGAAGGGGTCAATAGTTTCACCCTTCCCCGTGACAAACAGAGGGGCAGAACACCAGGGGTTGAGGGATGGAGCTCTGCTAAGTGCGCTCAATTGGTTAGCCTGAGGAAGGCCAGTGATGATGCACTGGGTTACTCCACAGGAGACGGGGGTGTAGCTGGCCTTGTCAGTGGGAATCCTGAGGTGCAGGGTGTTGGCATTTTAGATAACCAGAGGGTCTATACCCCCTCAAGGCTGAAAATCATACATTTGACTCCATACCTGAAATGTTTATACACCAATGCACGCAGCATGGGGAATAAACAGGAGTTAGAAATCCTTATGTGGACACGGGGTTATGACCTGGTGGCTATTACAGGGACATGGTGGGACAGCTCCCATGACTGGAATGAGGTCATGGATGGCTATGCCCTTTTTTACTCCATGACTTCCCTGGCTGATGAGGATTGGTTAAAGAACAGCTGAGTAAGCTGGACATCCATAAGTCCATGGGTCCTGATGGCATGGATTTATGGAGGGAGCTGGCACAAGTCATTGCCAGACCACTCTCCCTTATCTTCCGTAAGTCATGGCAGACAGGAGAGGTGCCTGGGGACTGGAAGAGGGCAAACATCACTCCAATCTTCAAAAGAGGCAAGAAGGAGGACCCTGGCAACTATAGACCAGTCAGCATCAACTCCATCCCCGGAAAGATAATGGAGCAACTTATTCTTGAAACTATCCTTGGGCCTGTCAAGGACAAGGGGGTCATCAGGAGCAATCAGCATGGTTTTATCAAGGGGAGGTCATGTTTGACCAACCTGATAGCCTTTGATAAGGACATAACCAGGTGGATAGATGATGGCAGAGCAGTGGATGTGGTTGATCTTGTTTTCAGTAAGGCATTTGACACTGTCTCCCACAGCATCCTCACAGCTAAACTGAGACAGTGTGGTCTGCATGATCAGGTAGTGAGGTGGATTGGGAAGTGGTTGAAGGAAAGAAGCCAGAGAGCTGTGGTCAGTGGCATGGAGTCCAGCTGGAGGCCTGGAACTAGTGGGGTTCCACAGGAGTCTGTGCTGGGACTGGTCCTGTTCAACATATCCATCAATGACCTGGATGACAGAGTGCACTGTCAGCAAGTTTGCTGATGACACCAAGCTGGGTGGAGTGGCTGACACATGCTGCGCTGCCATCCAGCAAGATCTGGACAGGCTGGAGGGTTGGGCAGGAAGAAATTTGATGAAATTCAACAAGGGC
>JANHFX010028159.1:108031-131415 GCA_027560015.1 Chloroceryle amazona
AAAGATAGCTTTAATCAAACAGAAATGTGCCTTAAAAATGGGCAGAGGCAATAAATGACCAACACACAAGATAACCAGAAAGGTTTAACAGAAGTGTAATTAAATTACTACCACCTCAGCGCACTCTAGGATGCCTTTTTAGTCCAGCATCCACTAAAATTTTTAAGTACTCCAATAATAGTATTTTTTGCAGTATCATTTTAAACTATATGAACACTGTGTCGGGATTTCCAGTACTGGGTGCTGCCAGAGACTTGTCATGTAGTGATGAAGTTCTGCTCTGCAGAACTGCAATATAGGACTTCAGCTACGTACAGGTTACTTCTCCAAAAGGTGCAGAGCTATTCAGATAGTCTAAAAATCAGGCTTTGGAACATTCAGATTTAGTGTCTCTGTGCAGCAATCATACTGTCGCCATGGAACAAAAAGACCATAACTGGTAAACAACAGACAATCAAATGAGGATTCCTTATTGTCTTTGGAGTTCATGTAGATTGCAAAGCATACGGTTAATAAGTCCTAATGTCATTGAATACATCACTTCTTGTTTATAAATCTCAAAATAAGCAAATTTTCTCAATTGTTACCAGTTACCCTGAACCAAAGAAGAAAAAAAAAGGGAAAAGTTTCTTTCTAGTATGCCGTCTTTGTATACTGGCTGTTAAATTAGATTGGCACACGGAAAGATGACATTTCTGCAAACATACGTACTACCAGACAGTTGTGTGCCAGCATCCAGCACTTTGGGACAATTCCTACCAGGTCATTACCACATTCACAAATCTCAAAGTACTCAGGCATACAGCTGTACAGCACATACAAGAAACAGGCATGGGACAAACTGGATGAGGTTCCTAATTAACTCCCAAGCTCCAGTTCACAACAGCTTAGGACTGCCTGAATCATACCAGTCAAATCCAGTAGCCCAACTGAAAGAATGACACTTCTCAATTATGTTCCAATGCCCATCTAAATTTATCTCAAAATTTACTGTTTTGCAGTGCATACACCAGAAGATTATTTTTTATTATTACTTGGGCAAAGCCTGGTATAAAGTCCCTCTCAATTGAAAAGAGTTCTCAACTAATTAAATGAGCATCACCGGTAGGTGTTGAAAGAGGGAGAGAGGGAAGACAAACCTTAGGCGTAGAACTACTCAGAGCAGGGGAAAACAAAACAAAAACAGAAAAAAAAAAAGGTAGGAGTGAAAGGTAGTTTAAGTCTCTCCACCAAGTTGGCATTCTGCTTCTGCACTGCAAAATGTAAACATGTCACCTCATGTCAGACGTCCACGAGTAACACTGCACCTCTGCTCGCTAGGAACTAAGCTTGCTTGCTAATCCATTTCCCATGGTTCACGACACAGTGTTAATACACCGAAGTTTCTTGTTATTTATGAGAGTTTGAGCCACGTTAGAAATAATAAGTAAAAAATCCTTCCCATCTTCTTGCAGGCACCTTAAAGCATACAGTATTCTTTTTCTTTAACAGATTATCTGCAGACCTTTTTTTTTTCCCCCCTTAAAAAAGAAAACATAGTTGTAATGCTTTGAGAGACAGGGAGTAGTGCTCTCTAAACCTTTTCACACGCTGTTACTGTACATAGGCTAGTTGCATATGACAAACTACAAAGAAAAAGTCTCTTTAGCAAAAACCAACATTATTAACTTTTAATTTCACTTGAAATTTCAAAACAGATTTTGAAAAAACCTGAAAACTTCACAAGTCAAGTAGCAAAAATTAGAACACTGAACCTTCATTTGGATACCTACTTTAATAATAGATGGCATTTTGGAGTTGAGGTTATCGTAAGTAAAATGCAGACGAGTCCTGAAGGAACATTTATACAGCAGAGGTTCCTGGTAAAATTCAATTTTCCCACTAGCATTTCTCTTATCAAGGCATACGGTGCAGTCAGAAAAGTTGATCATCTTTCTCAGTACAAGATCGGTGGCTTTCAAAAGAAACATATAGGTTAAAAATAATATATTGCATAAGAAATTTAAGTTGTACATAGATGTTCTTATCTCGAAAAAACAATATAGTTGTGTGGTCAGCATTTCAACCATCAGCAAAGCACTTGCTTATTGTGGTTAAAGTGTCACAGATGACTTCAGCTGAACACTTCAAAAGTGGGGACAAATTAGTTACACCCAATTCAGATTTTCATTCCTTCACTGTTCTTTAGATCTGTTCAAAAGGGTACTGCCTCGTGTGCAAGCATAAGGCAAAGAAATATTACTCTTGCTATTCTCCCAGAAAGAATCTTGTGTATTTTCCCCACAGTTTTCTTTTGACTCTTCCAAAGCAAAAAAAGAGCTATTAGGATGCCCTTAGCATGAAACATATATTGTAACCTTTTTGTATTCCTTTGTAATAATTTTAGCCAAAACAAAGAAGTGGGTCCAGTGGTCAGGAAACTGGTAATTAAATTTCCCATTCTACTGGAAATCTTCCGTATGATCATAAAATATTCTTACTGTGCCAAAATTCCACCTTGACCAAATGTCCTTAAGAACACCTAGCCTTACAGATGAACATTGGCAATTCAGAGACAGAGACATTCAGATACTGAAGATAAAACCCAAGAAGTTGTTGCATGTCTTGCGATTGGTATGCTGTGCTCCTGACAGTGCAGTGCAATTTACTAGCTCTCTAGCCAGCCTATTGAGACCTTTAAGATCATCACAAAGTATTGTGATGAAACGCCTCAAGATGCTACTGCTCCTTCACACAAATAGGAAGAGATTGTCTAAGCGCTCACTGCCGGCAGCAAGAACAACATGAAATGCAGCCAGAGAAGGATGGCAAGTATGAGCAGACAGGACTATAAAACATGTTGTACAATTATCTGTAATAGGACAAGAGGCAACGCAGGAAGTTCCACCTCAACGTGAGGATAAACTTATTTCCTGCAAGGATGATGGACCCTGGACCAGGCTTTCCAGAGAGGCTGTGGAGTCTCCTCCTCTGGAGACTTTCCAACCCCACCTGGATCTGTTCCAGTGTGTCCTGCCCTGGTGACCCTGCTCTGGCAGAGGGGTTGGTCTCAATGATCTCCAGAAGTCCCGTCCAACCCCTACCATTCCATGTTTCTATAGAAGTATGCATCAATAATTACTGTAATTGGCTCTTCAAAATAAAGGACAAGGGAAAAATTGCTAAGAAATAAAACCAGTCACAAAGTATCTTGCTTCTGACATACACACATTTTTATTAGACTTGCAAATGTCAATAGGAACTTAGAGTGCCTTCACTGATACCTAAACCAAAAATTATCTACTTACCAGAGATATCCATAAAAGCTCGATCCCAAAACTCATCCACTGTATAGCATTCTGCAGAAGTGATGTTGACCGAGAGAACAATATCATCCTCCACGTATTTTAATATGAGATTGTTGATCACAATGTTGACATTGTTTACAACACGCCTAATCAAACTCTGAACATAACCTATAAATTAAAACAAATTCATAGGAGTTAAGGAAACATCATGTCAAATTGTTTTATTTCTGAAGTCATTCTTTCCAACTTGTATTCTTTCCAAAAGGTAAAACTAAAACAAACCAAGACTCATTGTGTTTTGTGTGTGTTTGTTCTGATAAACTAAACACACCACACGCACATCTTAAAACTCTCATCATTCAGTGCCGTGAAGTCAGCCAGCATGCTGGAAATGCCATAAACTATAGGAATAGAACACAAGATTATTTTTTGCTAGAAAGAATCAACTTTTAAACTAAGATAATAGAAGTCTCTGGACTACTGTAAACAGAATTTTAATGATAGTGACTTTTTACTTGAAAGGTAGAAACAGCTTTTGGAAAGCCAACACCAGTTCCTAGGTTACTTTTCAAGTATGCAGTTACTACTCCTGTTCAGCCCCTCATCTGGCTTTTTAAAAGTTCACTAAACATTAATATGCCTAGGACTTTTTTTTTTTTCCATTCTAAAAGCTAATATATCCACACCACGCTGAGCAAGACCCCTGTGAGATATAACAAAATCAGTTTCTGTCAACAACCCAAATAGTAAGCACCTGCACTGAAGCCTGTTGGGAAGAAATCCATTTAAATTTTTTTCAGACATAATGTGATTGGGAAAGTGATCTCGTCTGTGAATTCCCAGTATGCAGTAAACACTCATATTTTAACAATATGGTAAAGAAATTAAATACTACCCATATTCATGTCTTTTATGTGTACTGTGAAGCTAACACAGTGCGGGAATAAAGAGCAAGCCTTCAAATTTCTACAGTTTATTGTCTGTAGCATTACTCACATTCTATCTAAAAATATATTTGATACATGCTATAGAAGTCTGGTTTGGTACCTACACTGAAAAAGGCCAGTTAATGGTACCGGTGCAAATTAACAGGCTTCGAGAGTAGATTCTGAAGCTGCAATAACCAGTACTCATTTATATCGGCAATCTTGATTCAAATAAAACTTGAAATGACTTTCAAACCACTGAGATCACTAGGAGTAGACTCAGGCTGCTATTTCCATTCTACTCTGCTATTTGTAGCTATTGGTCATTTTCACACTCAAATGTTACTTTCCATCTTGGAGTATATGGAATGTTCTAACAGTACATAAGTGATTCTTTGAGTTCCACAACTGCAAATCTACACAGCTGACATGAGACATTTTTCCTTTTTCAGCATTCAAAGCCTCCAACCACATCTTCTATTAAATCTAAAACATGCTTTCAGCAACTATTAGCAGAATATTTTCATTCTGTTCAGGTATGTGTCTGTATTTTAGAAGCATTTCAATATCAAAATCGTAATTGTAAAACACATATCACATTTCTTATAGTAACTCAGCTTGCCTCATCTTCTACTGCTCCTGAGCATATGTCACCCTTTGAGCACAGCTACTTCCAGCAGCACACAAATAGCATTTTAATATCTCCTGCCATCTTAATAGGATTGCAATTGTATTAAACAAAATTTGGATAATGTTGTCTACAGAAACAAGAAACCCAGAAATGCAGTGAAAAAAGTCAAAATGTGGACAGCTTGGTCCTGGTCAGATTTCTACCATAACTGAATTTACCTTTTAGCATACAAATCAAGGAAAAAAACCCAAACAAACCAACAAACACTGCTGAAAAATCTGTGGAATAACTTGTTTGTAAGGACTTTCTCACTGACTTCTTAAAATGGTAATGTATTTTTAGGTTATATAGATTCCAAAAACCAGATGTATTCTTTCAGTATCTAGGGGGCATAAGAGACCCATATTCATTACTACAGTGGTGTAAAGTGACCTGTGTATAAATAGAAACAGGCACAAAGCATTTGGTTGCTTTTCTTAAGTTCAGCATAGAAGTATTTTGCTAACTACATAACTAGCAACTCTAAGATCAGAATCACTAATTTAATTATGATTTTAAAGCAAACTACTGACTTCATTCAAGAAAGTGAAGCTACTCTTCTACAGGTCCAAAGTTTTTTCAGTATTTTCCATTCAAGGGTCTTTCAAAGTCAGTCTAATTTACATTTTCCTGCTGGGAACAACTAAAACCTTGCAAATCCAGCATCATAGCAGGAAAAAAACAGACCTACTGATAGTTCTCAGCAGTATTCAGGAGATTAAGAACACACATCTGTGTCTCTTTCTGCCCAAATGCATAAAAAGAGGAGCTGAATTCTATCTTCCAAATGAAACAGAAGGTTGTGGATTTGATAAAAACGTTGTTTCACATTCCTGTGAAGACATTTCCAAACTAGTGGTGCAATATATTATTCCAAGTACCATACAGGTACCATCTACCTAATTAAATTTAGCTTCAAGTATACTAGAATCGGATTCTCATGAGTGAGGAACAGTCTTTTCAGAACATGAATTTAAATTTTAGTTCTTACCAATCAAAAGTAATAAAAACGTAAGCAAGTTCACATATAAGACAGTTATGAGGAGAAAAAAAAAGAGGTTTTGTTTTAAATACAAGGAAGAGAACACAGGTGAAGGTTGCTTCTCATTCCTGTAATTCTTAAATATAATACTATAACGATCTTTGCCACTAAAATTCAAGTATTCTGTGATGAAGCGACTACAAGTACTAGAAAATCTGTAGGGATAACTTCTCTCCTGAGGTGCAACACAAACTCCACATGTATGCTGTTTTCAGATTCTCCGTACCCAGCAGGCTGCACTGTGCAGTAAGAGCTACAAATGCTATTTCAGATCCAACCCTGCAAAATACTGTAGCACTACAGTCCACAGAGTGGTTTATTTATTCAACAGAATGGATTTCATCGGATTAGTCACACTGAAACACCTTAAGTTTAGCAGTGCTCGACTGTTACCGAAGCAATATTTTTAGCTAAACTCTGCCTGCCTTCACCTCTGAGAACACAGCAGAGCTTATGGACACACACATCTTTCAAAAATTGCAACTGTAGTACAATAGTTGTATTCTGCAGACTAAACCAAATCTAAATAGACGATTCAACATCTTACTAGAAAACCCACGTTCTATAGCACAGAGTAAAATCTTCCTAAAAAGAGGTCTCTATCACATAGGAACTCTATATTAAACAGCGTTATTTGTGCATCAAAACCCAAAATCTCTAAATACCGCTGAACTTTGCTACATGGTGAGTAAATTAGAGTCTGTTCAATACGGTAACACTTCACTAATGCTCTCTGAATCACAACACTTCACCACCACCACATCCTACGCAGCTGAAGGAGGAATGCAGTGACAACAAAGAGGGTGATAGTGCCCTACAGTTTCCCAACAGCACAAAGTACCGCCACAGTCTGTCGAACAGTAGCACAGGGCAGCACTAGATCTGACAACTTGTACTGTGACTAGAGTACGTGCAATTTCCATAAGCGCATTCATCATTATTAATGACCATACAGTCAGAAAGGCAACAGGCAAACCAATTGGCAATGAGCTTGTTGCATTTGGACCTGTGGAAACATGGCTTCTGGAATGTTTTAACTTCATAAGATGCCAGCATTGTAATAAGCAGACCTCCAGCCCTTCGCTACAACTACAGCTTTCTGAGAGGTCCACAGATACCACTGACAGAAACAAACTTCAGGAATCCAACTCCTACAACTGGCACCGAAGGCAATGGAACCATCCAGTTCTTCGGCAAGCCTCCAACTCCTGCTGGCGGGCGAGACCCAAAGCAGCAAACACCAAGGCACGGCCCGAGCTGCAGCGCTGTCCATGGTATGGAATGGTGGGTGCCAAGAGTCCTGCAATCCCAAGCCAATGGAGTTTATTGGATCTCAGAGCTTCTGCAGAGCCTCCAGACCTGGACCCAGGTATCCATTCCAAAGCAAGGTGATACTCTGTAGTACCTAATACTCCATGCACTAAACTGCAATGTTCTCTTTTGATTCAAGGTAAGTATCAACATTCTGTTAATAAAAGACACAAAAAACCTCACACAAAACTATCATGCCTTTTACCCATCCAAAACTACTTGCCCCAAGGCAGCAAACCGCAGTTCATTCCAGTACTCTTAAATTCCATTTTCCTGCACACAATGACACCTCATACTCCAAATTTCTGGGCATACTCAGAAGCAACAGTAATCAGATATAGAGTGCCTTGGGTATTTTTATATCCTGTAAGTATCTCCCAAGTTCAGCTGAGCTGAATTCCGTGTCAGGAGAAACAACACAACAACAACAGGCAGTTAACTTCTCATCCAGCAGATACAGGACTCGGTAAGACACATCTCTCAGAACTGTTACTCCCATAAAGAGAAAACCTTACCTTTAAAAGTATCCTAAGAATATAAAAAAATAAATCAAATTCTGAAAACATACAGGAATAGAGGTCAGAGAACCACTGAGCGGATACCGAGCAGTAGAAAACAGAGGGATCTGAAACAGAACAGGAGCAGTAGTGAAAAACCACACTACCCTACAGTATGTTTCTCGTGCTAATCTAACTTGCTCCATAAATGAGTACTGTAAGTTTAATTAAACAAAATGTAAGGAAAAGATAGAAGGATTAACTGTTTTAATGTAGTTTGGTTAATGCAATTTTGGTATTTCATAATATTCAAGTATTTTGCTCACCTTTTTATGATCTATAGGTAGACAGAGATATAATAGTCCAACTTGGACACTGTGGGCACCTGGATGACATTTAGGCATTGTCTATCACTCAAATACAAACTGGGTTGTGAACTTATGGATTACCTGGAGGTAAATCAGGGTCGGGGGAAGCAGACTGCTGAACTCGCCGTGGTTTTACTGCCGATTTCATGCTTTCTGTAGTACTGCGGTTTGTTGAACTGGAACCACAACTTTCATGGTCTTCCTGCTAGAGAAGAAAGCAGCAAATGAGTCAACCAAACTAGAGGAAATAAATATGGAGATAATGATTTGGTAAAGATCTGGTAAATTAAATTTCTGCTACTGCTTTTCCATCAGTTCAGACCTGTACACACACCTAAATACAGGTATTATAACAAAACTAGCCAGGCAACATAAGCAATTTTTTGCAATTAATACTGTCATTTATTTTATTTTTAAGAAATCCCCAGTCATTTCATTATTAATCTCAACTGAACACAGCTGCATTTCTGCTGAAACATCCTTTCAGAGCCCCTCAGACTACAAACACCAGTAGGAGAATCTAACGAGCTCACAGGTCTACTCCTGAAACAATCTCAGACAGTTCAAGATATCAGTCATGCCCTTCCTGTAACAGCTAACTGAAGCCGACTCATAAAGCAAAATAGCTTTGCAGATTTCTAAAATTGTAAAAACATGGCCAAGAAAAGATAAATAAATGAACTGAGGGCACCTGCTCATCTTGAGCTTCTCTACAGCTCTACATTCATCTTAAAGAATTCAGAAGCAGAAAACATGGCCCATAATTAGAGACTATGACATAAGCCCTACAAGACGAAATTCACAGGCACAAGAAAATTTTAGTTAGCTGAATTTAGGGTTTTAAATACCACAGTAGTGTTCCCATTACATTACAGAATGACAGTTGAACTATAAGACTGAAGTGTGAGGAAGCCAAGAAAAGTATTGCAAATAGGTGTATTAGAAGAGCAGCTTAGAGAGAGGAAGTAAATTCTTACAGGTTCTGACCCAGGCCAAATTCTCTCTGATAGATGCAGCCCCCTGCAGTACTGGAACACACTGGGTTTGGGTTGTGGGGTTTTTCTGGTAATTGGGTCATTTCAGTCATTTCAGTCACGTTCCCATTCCCACACATGAAAGAATCAGAAATTTTAGTATTTGGCAGTTTAGCATCAACTCTGCCTAGAGGGCATTTGTTTGGTTTCTTATTTCCAACAGCCTTCAGATGCTTTTCATTGTGGAATGTGAACCTCCTGAGGACTCTCTCAGAACTTGCAAATCCGTTGCGATTTCATTAGAAAACCACCACTCCTCATGGCACACCTGAGCAACAACAGCTTGAAGCTCTTGTTTTATCTTTAAACTTGGAGTGATGGGAACCTCTTCATCAACACGTGTATTTCTTAGTTAGAACGGCCCAGCTCTCCTCCAGGTCTCCAGCTTACCAAGAAAAGTTTGATCACAGCCTTCTACAAGTTTTTGAAGTTATTTTCAAACATACCCTCTTTCAAGTACTTTTTCAGATGAGTCACCATACACTATTTGTGTCTTCAGCTTGCAAAAAACCCCGGGATGTCAGATTGACCAAACAGCTCAATTAGCACGCTTCCTTCTTTCCTGAGCTCACTTATGGATTGTCCAGAATAACGTGGAGCAACTATTTAATGATTCGATAAGACCCCATAACACTTGCCTTTCAGTACTCGTGTTGGCTACAGGAAAGAGGGGCCAGGAGGCATTCCATCATTGAAGCATTAACTCTATCAAGTCCAACTACGTTCCAGTCTAACTTTCCTACCTGCCGACCGACGTGACCGTGCTCAGTGACTCGTCTTGTAACCTCATGCAAAGTCTATGCAATGTTTTAATCATACCAAGTATTACTAACAACTAAAGATTAAATAAGAGTAGTTTAAGATTTTCCCACTTACAGAGTTAGTAACACATGCTAGCACACTGGCATTTGGCATGTGCGCGTGTCTCTGTTTTAGAGTAAAAGGGCAGAGAACCCTTAGGCCATGTTCATTTTGAAATCTATTAACCTATCAAACATTAACCTATACATAAATCCAGTACAATAAGCTCTTGTTCCCTGAGCTATAGGTCTGTTATGATGAAAAATGGCTGCAACCATTGAGAGTAATTTGGACCCAAAAGTAATCAAATCAAAAACGTACATATTCCAAGAGGGTACCAAAATGGGACAAAAAAATTCTCTCAAATAATTCTGCGTGACTTAATACACATGAAGTAACAGAGTATACCTGTGTTGAAGAAGAATTCAACCTGACCAAACATTTGAAAAAAGGATTCTTCAAATCCAGAATAACATCCACCCACTTCCTTACACTACACAATTAGCAAAAACATTTGGGAGCAGCATGAGCACACGTTATTTTTCACAACAGCTACTGAGAGTTTATAAAGCAAAGGTATTCTTTAATTACTGGAAAGTGACAACAGTGGCCATGACCTTATAGGAACTACATGCCTATGTAGATGTATAGACCAAGTCTTTCTGTACCTGCATGCTTCTGCTCAATGTTAACTTTTAAGAACACACTATTAATTTCTTGAACATGTGGCTGTCTCATAAGCCCAGAAGTAAAACGTGTTCATTAAAGAGATGGGAAAAAGTTCCAAGCAAACTGCCAAAACTAGCATAATTATGAAACTATTTAACACTGGAACCAACTAGAGTCACACACTGCGTCTAGATCACAGTGATGTCATCAGAAACACCCAGCCAAAAGGCACTAAAAATTCTGCACTCCTATAAATCCACCTCACACCAGATGACAAACATTTTAAAGTTGAAGTCAAAATTATACTGGGGGTGGGACGGGAGTTGCACTCTGCAAGTACTATTAACTACAGTTGTAGTATGAGATTTGAGAAATGCCTGCTCATTTCACCGTTAAGGAGAGTGATTCTAAACAACAGTCACAACAGTGAAAAACTGATAATACTCATGATGTATCTGGAGAGATGATTTCTAAAGAAAATAACACTCATTTCTAAAAATACGTCTTCCCATTACCTTGTATCATAGGTAAGGCCTAGGAAACTGAAAGGATTTTAACATGAGGTCCTGTTGTTACACAGACAGACCTGGGATCAGGACAAATAAAAGTCTGCACAATCAGGATCCTTTTTCCTTTTGGCAAACATGTCAGAGCAGGTACTCGGCTGAAATGTTTTTAAAGAGCACCATGGTTACTTCTAAAACTGTGCAAGCCATAAGTGACATGCTAAAGACACCTAAGCTAGTAAATTTACACACGTGAAACCCTCCATTTTCTACTGCAATATAAAGAGTCAATGCAAGATTTAAAGCGTATGACAGTTAAACACCTGGACACACAACAGATGATGTTCATTATGATTTTCCTACTAAGTGGACTTTATTACTTTTGTACATTATTCTGTTTTCCAGATGTAAATTATGTACCGTGCTGCAGAAGAGCAATACCAAGGAATTTTAGGTAAAGGTGCAGTGGCAAAGCGCCTTGATGAGTGAGGGGAATAAACAAGGGTAATCTAGTTGAGAATGGGCAAAAATGGAGCAATGAAGAAATAATTTAATAGGGTGTTTGCCTGCATTTCCATCTGATCTCAGCTGATATTTCTCTGAACGTAACAAGCAGTAGCTGTGACCAGCAAGGCAGACTAAGATACCTTTACTAGAGCGGGAGGTTACATCACCTCTCAAGTCTGTTATCACAAGAGATGTTTTGATAATTCTGTATTGGCCTAGCACAATGTGCTCTGAAATAGAGGCACGACTTAAAGATCCATGTGAAAGCTGCGGGCAGGCTGAAACACTGCCACGGCAGACCCAAACGAAAGCAAAGCAGCTTGTAGGAAATCTGTTGCACTGATACTGCAGCACGTGTGCCATCTGCCTACTGACTTCTGGGCAATAGCATCTCCCTGTGAGGCTGCTACTGCTTTGAGGAGCTGATTATCCAGGGTATCTGAGAGGAACATTCATGGCCACAGGGCCAAACCTAAGTAAAACAGGCTGGCTATTCTCACTAAGTGCTCCTCAGAAATAAGCCCCAATATCTCAACGCTCAAGACACAGCAAGAAATAAAATGACTTTGCAAGTCTTTGAGAGAAGTGAGTTGAACAAATATCTTTTTTCTGTTTTGGAAAGAAAGCTATAAACTGTAACTGATCCTCTGGTAAAGTTTCTGACACATTTATCGTGTTTTTAAAAAAAAAAAAATGAGGCCACCTACCATGACATAAGTGCTTTTTAACAGAAATAAACATCTCAAAATGGCTCTTCTGCAATTTCTCCTCCAATAAGCTTTTTTAAAGATTTCACCCTCCCCACATTACAGGAAGTTTGCCCAGTGCATTGGGTGGAGCATCTTAATTCTGCAACATTATTCTGTGACCGACAACATTTTTCTCTTTTCCAACTTGTGCCCTGAAACACCCAGATCTAATAAAATTAAGATCATTACAAGAACCTGTGTCTAATTAAAAAAATTACCTTGAAAAATTAAGTCTAAACAAAACAGACTACATATTGGTATATAGTGGTATTTAAGACAGTTGATATCTTTTGGTGTATGATTTTGGAAGACACTGTGCCTAAGGCTGAACATCCTCTCATCCTTGTTACAGGTCCCTGGAAGTACTTGTTAAGGCGAGCTGAGCACTGCTGATCTCGTATTTCTCAGGGATCTTCCCAAAGAAGACGGGAACACTATTGTGAGCATGGCCGAATCACATCACGGAGTCATTACATAACATCTGGTAACCATCAGCAAAAACTTGGCCATTCAGGTCCCTCTTCCTATTGAAATCTGTTCCACCTGCTAGAGGACAAGCACTAGTCCCCAGAACTACTGCAGCTGCCACCAGACTCTCCACCAAGAGGTCGCTTTTCTTTGTGGTGGCAGATTATTAAGGGTACTTGTTTCCCCCCTCAGTGTCCTAGTGGGTTGTAGTTGCAGCTCCATTTCACGCTTTCTTTAGGGGGTACTTTCCCCTACCACATTTCCTACTGCAGTTTATGAGAAAGCCAGACTCCGTGTGCAAGAATTCTCTCCACCAGGCACCTGCCAAGGATGTAGTAATAATTTTTATTACAACATAACCTTGCCACTCGCTTCCTTCAGAGGAAGGCAGTATACTCTCCAGACCAAACCTTCTCCTAATCCCAAACACTACTGAGCAGCATACCTACAGCAGGGCCCCAGAAAATTGAGCTCTCAAGTTTCCAACATCATGACAAACCTCTGACACATGACAGAAAAGCCTGAGGCACAAAGCTGTGCCTGGAGAACTCGCTATCCACAGAGCTCTTTTCATCGCTGAGCATCATTTGGGCAGTGTTTCACACTTGGCAGCCGCTGGGGGTGGAAAGAGAGGAAAGGAGGCAATAAAATGGCAAAGGATTATACAGGCCAATGCCAGGAGGAGGAGTGTACCCAGAAGGGTCTCCCAAGCTGCCACCGATTTTCACAAATTTATAAGTTATTATCCTTAAAGTGACTAATTCTCCATCAAAATTGTTCGAAACTAGTCAATAGATTCACAATTTAGTGGAACAGTGCAAAAGAGGAAAAGACTGAATGACAGACAAAACCATGCACATCTGGTTTTCTTAAAATATCAAGCTTAAAACTTAAGACAATTGAATAGCTTCGGGGTCACAGATTTTAGCCCAGCAGCCCTTTCTTCCCCAGTTACTGCTTGAGATGGGTCCAAGCCAAATTTGAGCTTGGGAATGTTTCCGGAGCTGGGAATGGTACTTGTCAGGCTATTTTTGCCAGTACTGGGAGAATGAAGGAGGAGAGAGATGTCTCGGCCCCAGGCACAGCCATACTGACACACTCTGCAGCTTTCACTGCATTCTGCAAATTCAAAAGCACAAGGCATCTCCTTAAAGAAAAAGTAATTTCTCAGCGTACACTACAATCTACAGCAAGAGACTGGAACGCAGACATGACACTAGTAAAAAACTACATGCCCTTTTTAAGAACCAAGCACAACCTTCACAGAAATAAAACCAATGGCTTTTTAGTGCTATGGTAAGACAAAACATTTCATAGCTTACCTCCGATACTCATTCTCACACAGTTTACTTCTTGGTGCATGCTAATAATGCTATATAATAATAATGTAATACTATGCAATTGTATTGTTAATGTTATGTAAGAATGAGATACAACTAGCTTTAACCAACCAAAGCTTGTTTGGTGACTATAATTGTATGTCAAATTTAGAGCCATCAACACACCGAGCTGAAACATTTGTCCTAATTTAGATAGTTTTCTAACTTTTCAGCAGATTAAATTCTAAACACAGAAGTCAAGTTACTGAGGATTTCTACTTATCTCCAGCTATTCAGTTGTCTTGAGCAAAATTCCATAAAAACAGGAAGATAATTTTATCAAAATGTATTTAAAGCTTTTAATTACACATGAATCGCCCTACTGTGTTTGCAACAACTCACTTGAAATTTTCTATTTTATTTTTATTCTTTCTTTGTACGTTAACTTCAGACACCACTATGGGGTGTCTGAAGACTTTCATCAGTTGCAGTTTATCAATTATATCTTACCTAAATAACATTAGGTTAACAAAACTAAATGACTACCCCGCAAAGCTAGCTGAATGGCTGCAAAAAAAAAGTACACAAAGATGCAAGGGATTCAAAATGACTACATTAAAGGAGGGTTTACTTCTAATCAGTCATTTCTTTTGCAAGTGTGACACTGATGGGCATGCCATTTCAAGGATTTTTGCTATTTATAATGCACTGCTTTCTCAGTAAGAAAGCTTTTGAAACATTACCTTAAACCTAAACAAACAATAATTTATCTTCTAAAATAGTCAGCAATCTATCACACAAAGCCACCAGAATGCTATATATTGAGAGAAGTGTAGCTGTCAGCACTACATTATAACTGCTGAAGTTTTACAAATCACCTCTGCAATTATAACATAACATTTAGTGGTTAGCTGAAAATACAATGTGCCTCATCTCCAGCAGCAGGGACTTTTTTTACCAGGATCCAACCTTTCTTATTCTTTCTTGTGACCACCACATGCATGCTACTTCCTTCCCTACACAAATTCAAGCCTTCCAAGTTCTTCAAATCAATACACCTTCCCTGGTACAAGATAATCAGAAAGGAATTTTTCATGTTTTTTTTGCTTGTGGGTTTGTTGGGGTTTTTTGTTTGTTTGGTTGGTTTGGTTTTGTTGTTGTTGTGGGAGGGGGTTGTTTATTTTTTGTTTTGTGGGTTTGGGTTTTGGTTGGTTTGTTTGTTTTAATATATATAGGTATATATACAACAGAGTAAAATCCTTTCTCCCAAATCTGTACCAATCATTTTGAATTGGAAATATCTTTTTGTTTATCCTTAGTCTAATTTGCAATGAAAGAATGAATGCAGGTTTAAAATGAGGGAGGAAAGGAGTGTCAGCAAATAATGAAGCTGAACACTAAAGGGAGCAAAACAAATATTCTGTAAAGAGCTAGGGTGACAGGACTGTTACTGCTTTGTGCTCAACTGGGAACTTCAGCCACATGCAAAAGCAAGAGGTTAAAGACTAGACAACTGGATGTAGAAATAAGATTGAAAATAACCTGGGAATAATAAAAAATAATCTTTAAAAAAAAAGCAAGGTAAAAGCCTGGAAATGTCCTTTAGTCTCGTGCAATGCCAAGCAGGAAAGCTCACAGAGCTTTTAGTTTGGAAGAAGATGATGTATCTTGGGTCAAAACAAAACACGGAACACCACCTGTAACAGAACTACTGAATACCATAGGCCAAGGCACATATTTAAAGCTAAACTCACAACAATATTCTCTTAAGTCTATAATTCACCAGGGGGTTATCTGTGCATTTACATTAAGAAATCTGTTTTAGGAATTTAAGTTTGAGGTGAATAATCCCAGGTAACACACCATTAAGTCATCAACCCGTTCAGGTTCCTCTAACACTTATGATTTTACAAGGTCTGCATTTGTTGTGATGGTGGATAGTTGTGGCTTCTTCAACACAGCATACTACCCACAACAGTATAAACTCATTGAAGCTCAATTGCATTCTTATCAAATGAAAAGAGAGCTTTCCTTGACTGATGCTTTAGCTGCAGTCCTGAAAAGCAGTTGCAACATATTGTTCCATTATCCAGAAAGCAAATACCTCACTTTACAAAAAACAAACACAACACCCACAACACAACCAACCATCCGTGGCAATCACCCAGGGATCAGGTTCAAGCTTTAGCACCCTCCTGTGGCACAGAGCATAGTCAATCCAGTTCCTGAAACCATTCATCATACACAGACACAGACCCTCCACTTAATCTTTCCAGGCAGATCTCCTCACCACTGTCTTTTTCCTCCTTCCTCCTCAAACAGCCCAGGGAGCAAGCATTTATCTCAGAGTAGGTTGAGCTATAATGCACTTGGGTCTACAGAGTTGGACACTGCAACTATTACTTCTGAACAAGTCCTACAAACCTTTAAAGAAATGAAGGTATGTTTGTTCAACACAAAGTATTGATACATACACATTGCAAAAGTACTCTTCCAATATACAGCTCAAACTCGTGTACACTTGAGCATTACTTTATTTCCTGAGAGTTTGAATAAGCATGGTCACCTGATTCCGCATTGTGCTTTAACCTATAGTGCTGGGAGAGAAACAAGTTTGTGACTCACTGCACAAACTGATGAACTATTTGGTTTATACTTGATGAGGAAAAAAAAAAGGAATCTAGCTTGCTTATAGCTAGTGGACTGGAACGCCATTATTGCCAAATTTCCTGGGCAAGACACAAGGATACAAAGAACCACACATCTCCACTGAACAAACAGTGAAGTGTTGAGTGCTTAAATAGACATAGAAGGACTATTTAAGGGTTATGTGAGACTCAAAATCACTTTAAGCTGTTACCCAAGGTTCAAATGGACAACACACGACACATCAAGGAAGCTGCCAAAGGACATGATCGTGGCAGTGCATCATGCTGGACGAGGCTCTTAACATAGCCACTCGATGATATCTAAATACCTGCCTTGTAAAATACGCTGAACTGTGTTTCCTACCCTGTGATTTTCTCATCTGAGAAAGATGAGCTGACAGTTCAAACTTCACCCTAATCCTGCTTGCTCTGTGGAAGCACAGGCATGCTTACCGGTGGGTAAGCATTTGTGCCAAATGATGAGCAGCCTTTTTCTAACCTAACACAGTCTTTTTAAACCATCCCATACTCTACAAGCATTAAGATAAACAATTGTAGTTTAAATAATTTTTAAACATTTCAAGAGTTACATTTTAAATTCAACGGTTAGAAAAGACGAGCTACAATTGTAGTTTAAATAATTTTTAAACATTTCAAGAGTTACATTTTAAATTCAACGGTTAGAAAAGACGAGCTGCAATACTAGAGAGAGACTGTGGGCTTTAGTACATGTTAAAAAAATAAAGTTGTAACAACAGAGATCGAGAACAAAGAGCACCTTTATTATGAAGCCAAAACTTCATGCCAAATCATAATACAGAATATTTCAAAGTTCTTATTTGTATATATGCTAATGATTTTCATAAAAACTCTAGCTGACTAACACAGCGCTATCATCTGAGCTCTTTATCAATTTTTGCATTTTATGAATACTGCTAGATCCGCGGATACAGCTTAGTCATTTCCAGCTAAAAATTAACACGTCACATGCAAAATCCCAAAAAGCAAGGATACTCCACCTCTGCTCTTCTTTTGTGCCGGGATTATAATGCCTTTATGTGCACCCTTGCTCACCACATATCCTCTGCTCCTCTGTTCCAATCTACTATACTACAGCCTTTAATTGCTTCCCAAGAAAGACGGTTCTATGACTACTTCATGAAGTTATTTGGGCAATGCCAAAATAGCAGTACAGTATATAAAATAGCAGTGTAGTATATAAAAGTAAATATATAATCAGTATGTGTGGATATACTTATAGGTAAACTGACAGGTATTTACATGTAAGCTTGTGTATGTATACCTATATATTTGTAAACTTTTGCCTAAAGTGTCAGCTATCTACTAGCATTATCAATTTAGACATTATTTTACAACTTCTTCCACAGACAAAAGGGTCCCATACCTATCAATACATGACAAAACTCATAATACATTTTTTTTTCTCCTAGATTCAGTCTGCAAAACAAATTAAAGAGAAAAAAATGCAGGTGGTCTGAATACAGCACAACATTTTTCATGAGTAACCTGTGTTCCTGTACTCAGCTTTGGAAAAGAGCATTTAAAATGTTTTCCGTAAGAAGTATCAAGCAGTTTATGATTATCTGCAGTATTCACAATGCTGTATTTTACTAGAAAAAGATCTGTGTGTTTAACAAAGAACTCGGCATGTGGTGTATCTTGTAGGTCAGGGAGAGTATCTTTTATCTGTTACTTTTGCGAAAAACATTGGTAGGTATTCACAGCTACCCCTGTAAATTAGGGAACTGGGCCTGCTTTGTCCCCCTGCCCCCGCTTACACTTCAATGCAGTGAAGCATCTCCCTGTCTGATGCAGTTTTTAAAATATAGAGAGATTATAGACTTTTTTAGTCTATAAACAGCAGTGATAAAAAAAAATATGGTTTCCATTCTATATATTAAACAGGAGTGGGCTTCATTTAGAAAACCAAGCAGTGGCTTAGGTTTTTTTCCCCCAAAGAGCGAAGCATCTTCACCATGACATCATTTTAGATCAATCACAATAAAAATAGTTACTTACACGTATTAGAATATTACATTTTAGCCTAACAACTTCTTAAGCTCCAAACGTAACAAAAATAAATGTCTCAAAGCCTAAGAAGCACAATGTGAGATAGCAGAAAACTCTAAACACGCCTCGCTTCTGCATAATAGGGCCAACTGAGATTTGCACAATGGATGAGTCAACATACCAAGACACTAGCTTTTCACTTTCAGAGAGCTTTGATTAATGTAAATCGCTGATGAAATCACATTAGTTACCTCTCTTCAGTATGTTTAGCTAAGGTGCACAGCACTGATTTTCAAGGGGTCATTTATGGATGGTGACCATCTTGATTATTTGCACACTCCTACGAGCAGAAAAATGCTTCAAAGCTGCTGAAGAACGGCACATTAAAAATGCTGGGAATTGCCAAGTTTCAAGGTACTGCACCTTTTTACTCTTTCCTTATACAATTGTATATCTCTGAGGACTCAAGAAGCACCACCACACGGCACTTCTTTTCTAGCCAGAGATACTCAATTTCCTAGGACTGCTAACCCTGCAAACATTTGGATAGTCTTTTAAAATCCTTTGTAAGTCTGCTCAAGAAAAAACTTTTAGGCACCAAACTAAATTTTTGGGTGCCATATGTTAACCCAAGGAAGAAACCTGATTTACGGTTGCCATAAAGATAAGGGAAAATTGGCTCAATTTATAGACACCTTCTCACAAGGAAAACAGATCAGATGATCAAAAAGCTCCAGTTGGTCTTAAAAGCCTCTTCATCCAGGATGGCAGGAAGCTTCTTCAACAGTTACTTACTCACATACGGACAGCTGAATAGTGCCAGAACGGACAGACTAGGAGATGATTAGAAATGGTGGTGCGGTAGTATGACAAAGATGGCAAGGGAAGCAAGAAAGCAGTGTGGGAGAAACAAAAACCAAAAGTGCTCCTTGAAAACAGCATCTTTAATATACAAGAAGTATCACTCTTGCTCTGGAGAAGGTTCTAACATGGCCAGTCACCTGACTTAATCCAAGGGGAAGAAAAGCAAACCCAACCATAGGAGACACTGCCCTTATCCCATTCAACAGTTCTCTTTCGCTATGTAAAACTCAAATGTGTAACTGTCTCTCTAAAGGACTTTAAAGGGACTAAAGTTTACTAAAGGCAAGATCTGTAAGTTTACCAAATAGTTTTTAAGAAGTTATGAAAGCGGCTCTCTGAGCAACGGCCAAACCAACTAACATGAGCAAATTCCCATAAGCATCTCACAGCAAAACTTCAACCAACTACAACATACTAAGTTGAACTACGCAGAGAGTGGTAAATCTTAGTTCCAGCATTATTAAATGGAAAAAGAAACCTCACTCACCTTAGACAGTAAACTTTAATTTGCTATCTGAATGTAAAAGTATGTCCAATAATTGATTTTGATCATAGGGAGACCATTACTCACACAGCTATTACTGCATGTATATTAAATACTACAAGATCTATAAAAGTTATTGGAAACAGGTTTTCCCTTTATTAATACTGGAGTGTTTAGATGACTACCTTTTAAACCACCACAATACCCCACAGCACAATGCTCAGAAACTAGGTGCCAGTACACACCTGACATACACCCAGTTGTTCCTGATGTGAAACAGGACCCTAAAATAATCTAGGTAAAGATACTGTGCTAAGCATTTCAGATAAGCAATAAAAGTTATACTTGTTAACTCTACATACCTAGCAAGGTTGGGTTTTCCCCTTTTGAAGGAAGGGAGCTATGCTTCTCAGGTGGAAGGAGCCTGACTTTGAAATACTTTACCCTAATATTACCTTTCAAGCAGAGTTTGGGACATTCCCCAACTCAGGGTGGGGAGGTAGGAGCAGGCCAGCAGTGGGGGAAGACTCCACTCATTAAACAAAGTTTTAATGCTGAAATCCGTGCAGGTGGATTATTGTAGGCATATTACAAATACCACCATGACTGTGTAAGAGCAGCTTGTTACGAGATAGGCAGTAAAAAATTTTATTGAATAAGAGAACAGCAAAAGCAGCTGCAGCAAACCACACCCTCCAGAGAATCATGAAACTACCTGCTACTCTCATGGTATTTTGTGCAAATGCCACTGCAAAGTAGGAAATTAACATGGCCAAATGTTTTCAAATTAACATTTGGGCAACAAGACTAATAATTTCAGAATCACATCAATGAAGAGCAATACATATCACGGCAATGAAACACGCTAGGCAAAGCTACCCAGCCACACACGGGCTGCGAGAGCTGGGGAACCTGCTGGGCCACACACACGGTGCGGGAAGCGGACAGCAAGGGATGAGATGGCCAGCCCTGGGACTCAGGGGCTTGGCAGACTTCTCAGCAAGCACCACAAGGGCAGTGAGGCACCATTCCTGCCCACAAGAAGATCTCCTGCAGCAGCTTAAATGCAATACTCTCTAGCAGCAAGAAACCTTCTGCATAACCTACACAGCCAGTGCTTGGCCCAAGTGAAGAAGAAAATTAGTTACCTACATGGCAAACCCCAAGAGGTGGCCAGTCCCAGTATGACAAGGACTCACCCCTTTGACTCTTGTCTCTGAGTATCTACGTGTACCAGAGACTAGTTCTACTAAGTTTGATACACTTACCCATTTTATTAGGAACTTCTTCCAACAACTTACATGTTGTTGGAAAACATTCTTCTAGAAACGAAAGTTCCCAAAAGATCCAAAGGAAAACAGGATCAATATTTATGGAAAATGGTACAGGACTGCAGGACAAGACTTTAAAGCCTGGCTTTCTGCTAAAGAGTGTGCTTATGTGCTACTGACACTCACAACACAACAGGAACCTTTCCCAAAACTCAGGTCTTGCACTCCTTTCCTTAACAAAAAAAATCAATTATGCAATAGCTCCAATAAATCTATATTATTATTACTCAAAATGAAGTAGCAATTGAAGCACTATGGGTCTGTTAAGTGAAAGAGGTGGCTGAAGCAAGGAAGACAAGTTTGGAAAGACAAAGCGTGAGCTTAGGCCACAGAAAATAAATCAAGTAGAGAAGATCATCTTACAGAGTAGCAAGTAGCCCAGCAAGTGGTCATCTGCAGTAAACGCTGAGGAGAAAACTGAAACACAGGAAAGCTCTCAGGCAGTAAAGCTTAAGAATCACTCTGAGAATATCCAAGCCCACCAAACTCTCAGGCATGGGCTGACCAGCATGTCAGTAAGCATCACTGTCCTCCCATCCCCATCTTCCTGCCTGCCCTGCTATCATTTCTAGAACACGGTTTGAAACCATAGTGCAAGCACAATTAAACTTCTCCACAGCATGCAAGCCTCATCTGCTGTTCATTTAGAATCCTTACTTACCATATACTTATCAGGATACACTTGAAATCAAGAAGCACCTTACTGCAGTGTTTGCTTGTACATATACAGTGCCTTTCAGAAGCAAAAACAGGACACAGAGATTAAGCCCCTGTTTCACGTTACAGAGAACCAGAACAGAGGCAGAATGTATGCTTTGGAATACATTTGTGTTTCTGAATTGCAGAAAGAAGAGGATAACCTTGCATGAACAGAACCATTTCTTATGCAATAGTAAGAGTAAACATGACAGAACACATTAATCTATACTCAAACAAAAATAAATACCAAAAAGAGATTTTGATTTGTGCAAGAAGCTAAATTTGTGCAAGCCAGCACAGATGGCAGGATCACACCACGTTTACATTCATCGCAACAGTGCTCAGTGATGAAAAAGCCATCGTGTCCAGAGGAAGCTTTCATGTGCTCATAAGATTACTTTTAGCAATCCCTTAAGAAAGCACTCCACATCGCCCCAGAGACAGGGTTAAACACTCAAGCACCTCCTTGCTTTCTGCCTGTACACGATTGTTATAAATAAGCCCTTTTGCACAGATTTAAGAAATGTGTTTCTTTAAGTGAAAAACCAGTGGTATAAAATACAGACATGCTACATGTTAAAGACACAAGTATCATCACTGTTAAGATTCTGCAGTAGGTGAAGGTTCCAAGAATATTACATATTCATAAAATGTAAAATGTAACACACAGGACACCTTCGAGATGGGCAAAACTCACAGGTCAGGCATCAAAAACTCAGCAAAAGTCAAAAACACTACAACAGAGGCAGGGGGGTTGAGAACTTAAAAATTAACATCATTTTGAGAGGAAGAGCAAGAGAGTGGGCAAAAGGAACACATACATGTGCTGCTGCTCTGACTGTCTCAAGCAGAGTACGACAGGTCGAAGTTGCTCTTCTATGAGCAACCAACACACGCAGGACTTAGACCAGTTCCACCGGTGCCAAGGACTGGATAGGGTGCTGCTATTAGTATAATCATCAGATTGGTTTAATGATGGGTAAAGACATGAAGCCTTAGTTTCATATGAGCTGCCATTTACCCTTAAATAGAGTTAGAACCACATAATTGCACCCCAAACTAAAAACTTGTGAGCCAGAATCATCAGCCTCTAGCCAGGACCACTACAGCCGGGGGGGGGGGGGGGGGGGGAGGGATAATGTCTCGACAGGTGCACGTCTGCAGCAGGGTGTT